>JAODLI010007231.1:0-27501 GCA_027575585.1 Percopsis omiscomaycus | reverse complement strand
TATTCCATCATTTAATGAGGGCCCAGTTCTGCCCCCCCCCCTTCCCTGGGCCCGGGACAACGGACCCGTTTGTCCCCCCCTATCGACGGGTGTGGTTTGATATTGGATCAGGTTATACAGTAGTTATCAGTTCTCTGAGCCTTACAATGACAGGGCTGTGTTCTGGCAGAAATGTACATAACCAAATCATCAGGAGACTAGAAGTGCTTGTGTGTTGTGCTGTGTGGGTTTTGTGTGTCTTGTGTGTCTTGTGTGGGTGTTGTGTAGGATAGAGTCCCTGTAATTGCCTTATTAGGAAAGTAGCTTTTTTCTTGTGGTTGTTAAGAGATATGGCTGGGCAGCAGATGTTCATAAGAACATGTACTGCTCATCCTGCAAAACTACCATTTCAGAATTTTTTTTTTAGATCTTCATTTCTGAACGACTTTCACCTCCCAAGGACCGCTGTAACTCTGGCAGGACTAGCACTATGTATGTGTAGGAGGTAGGGCTTTAAGGGGTTTCAAAAGGTTTCTAAGGAGTCAGACTAAGGTTCCTGGCAAAAGGAAATGATAAGCAGAAATATTTTAAATATGTTAAATTATATAGTGAAAAATAACATTCAGATTTCTGTCGTGTAACAAACATCACAGCAACAACAGTGATGTTTGAGCTGCTCACTGTGTGTCTGGTTGACTGGTCTGATCTGTGTGTCTGTCTCTTTGTGTGGCGCTCAGGATGAACTAGCTGTAGACTGATAGTGAGTTTCTGGCCTGATAGTCAAATTATAGTTTAAACAGCAAGGTTCCAGGGCTCTTCAGTAAAGTCCTAATAGGCAAGTCTGGCTGTACTTTCCATGGTCACCGGGACATAAAAACTGCATGTATCGAATCACCAGTTTTTGTCTGGAATTACCCTGGTGGTTGAAACTAATTTTACAAAAACATGTTGCTGATATTTGTGGCATTAGCACTGTCTGCCTGCGCAGATATTCACTCATGTTGTATTTACAGTTCTGCAGATAGGAGCTGACAATGGGAAGTCACACTGAGGGAGAGGATGAGAGGAAGGCTGGCTGTCTGGGTCCTTGTGATCTTCCTGCACTGCACATTCACAAAGACCTTCTGGAAAACACAAGGGATACAGGCTATCTGTGTTTTGTAAACTTGAGCACATGATTTTGAAGAATATGTGTGTTTCAAAACTCATGAAGGAGGTCAGCTGGAGAAATTATTTGGATTTTTTCATCATTGAGGGATTTTGTCACTAGTCTGTCGAGGCTTTGACTGACTGTCTTAATTTTACTGTAATGGGAGAGATTGTGTTTATTTTTACTGAATATGCAGGTTTAAGCATTGTTTTCAATTTATGAAATTAACGTATGTAGTTAATTAAAAAGGTTGTGAGAGTTGTATAAAAACTACAACCTATCTCGGGAACCACAGTAAGATGTAGCAGTAAAACATGCTATATATCAATACACTGTAAATTGACAGTATTTATTACTGTTCCAATATAAAAATCAGATGTGCAAATAAAATAAATTTGATGACACTTTATATTTCTTTATTTCTATTAATTCGAATTTTTGTGCAACAAAGTAAAAAAAATGAGCCTGTTTCTTGTTTTCAGTCCCAAACAACTTCTAACTATCATAGTTTGGCCGTTAGAGGTCAGTAGATCAACGTATCCATTGCTCAAGCAAGTGACGTGTCCTTATCATGTGACGCGACGCGTTGACGTGTCATGTACGTCTTGTGGCTAATGCTGCATTCTACGTTTTGTCGAATGTTGTAAGCTAATACAGTCTATGGTTGTAAGTAATTGCAAAATAAACATTCGTAATTGGACTAGAAGTCACCAAGAAAATGTGGGGCTACTGGTGAGCAGAAAAAGCTGTTCTGACAGCTGCAGTTATGTGCGTTTTAGGCTAATAAGTTTATCTTAAAGCCAAGTTGTAAGTTAATCAGTTACGTTAAAAGCATGTTTTAGCAGCATAGTTAAGGTAATTTACAGCTGTTTATAGAAATGTCTGGCCTTTTTTATAATTTGCTTCTTATTTTAATCTTTTCTTAAAGATTTTGTGTTAAATGTGTTTGTTACACATTTGCAGTTGATCTAAGATCTAACAATACTGTAACGTTACTTACTGTCAATACTGTCGTATTGTATCCCATTTTGTGCAAAACCTTTAATGTAACGTTACCTATGTATCTCCGGAATACCCGGAATAAATAATTGACTGTTTTTCCACAAACCTCGAAGAGATTACTGCCGTGTGTTTACTGTAGTATACTAAAAGATGGTAAAGTGACTATACAGTATATGATATAAATATATGTGACATAATGTATAGATGATTAAAACAAAATGGGCTCCAAGACCAAGAAGCGTGTGGTGCTCCCCAGCCGTCCAGAACCTCCCACCATAGAGAAGATCCAGGAAGACATGGCCCGGGCCTTTCCCAACGATCCTGTCTTTACTATCCTGGATGACAGCAGCCATGGTATGGTATGGAATGGACCCGTAATTTTATTGGTATGATTTTGGTAATTGGTTATTCTAATTCTTGAACTTTAAAGTACAGCAAAACCTCAGATAGCCTTAGAAATATATTAGCAATAATGCACCACGTTTATAGGAAAGTCTAGCGGTTGGACTCCCAGCCGGAAGGTTGTGGGTCCAAGCCCCAGAGTTGGCCTACCTGTAAGCATCCTGGAGCAAGATGCCCCTATCTGCTCCATGTAATAGCAGCATGTAATTGTAAATCGCTTTGGATTAAAGTGTCTGCTAAATGACCTAATTGTTGTAATTGTAATAATTATTAAATCTCACAGAATGGTTGGTTCCCATTGCAGGAATGTGTGTTGGACTTACTGTATAGTCTCAGCTGTTTATTGTGTAAATATTACAAGTAGGTAATTTAGCAGACGCTTTTATCCAAAGCGACTTACAATTACATGGAGCAGGTAGTGGTTAGGCACCTTGCTCAAGGATTCTTACAGGTAGGCCAACTCTGGGGCTGGAACCCATGGCCTTCCGTCTGGGAGTCCAACACCCAGACCACTAGACTATCCTGCCCCCCCATAAATATTGTCTCGCTACCTGCCTAAAATACCGCCTGTCTGTCTAGACCTCAAAGGCTCTGCGGACGCCGAGGTTGAGCTAAAGTACCAGCAGAGTCGTCGGTACGTGGAGCTCAACGAGAGCCTGCAGGAGGTCAGAGGTCAACTGGTTCACCAGAGGGCGGCGCTGCAGGCGGTGGGGCAAGAGCTGGAACACACTGTGGCAAAGGTCAAAGGACAAGCACTCTGATGACGCTGTGAAACCCCTTCCACAGAAGGCGACACCTGGACTCTGCCGGTTTAGAAGACTGACGTGCGACTGGAAGGTCCCTGGTTTGATCTTTTCCCAAGTGCCCTTGAACACAGCATTAAACCTCTACATGCTGAACTCACAGTTGACAAGCAGCACGATTTAGCACACGTTTGCTAACAGAAGGTCTTCCTTGGTGAATCTAATTAAAAGCACTATTAGTAATGTTCTGGTATTGCATCTATATCTGACCAAGTGGGTATAAAGTTGGTCGTTTTATTTCACTGATTCCAAAGGCTTTACAGTTATGCTAATTGAGTTATGGCACAGAGGCAGGAAAAGGCGTGCACAATGGAAACTATTTCAGTAACCGCGTCCTTATACAAACTGCAAACTAGCACTGTTCTCTTCAATACAAATGTGTCACCAGAGAATCAAGGTATCTTTTTGTGACAATAGGCAATGTGGAAATGCAGGTTTTACCCCAGGAAACACTTCTGCTTTTGACCACAGTGGCTGCTAATGTCACAGAAAAAAACAAAGCTACTTCAAAGCTCCTCATATTGCCTTCAAAAACCCAACCATCCCTCGGAATAAATAATTTCAGCTAAATACTCAACCACGTGATGCAGTATGTGTTGGAGAATACTGGTCCAAATCAGGACAGTTAAGTTGAACTATGTATACATGTGTTGATGTATACATAGTGGTGCAATTTATTTGTTAAGTGGAGGCTATTGCAGTTTAATTTTTATATTAGCTGATAGCTCGAGGCCAATTATGTCACACTGTAAGCTGACTAGGCCTCTAGTGTGGTGGTTGGGCACAGCTGAAACTGGTGGGTTTGGTTGTTCTTAAAAATTTGAGCTTGAGCTTCAGACATGTTATTAACACTTGAAGAATGGAGTCACTTAATGAAACACGTCACTTTTTATTGAATGAAAACAGTTATCATACAGTTCCATTGCTTAGACTGTCATAAATCAAGACATCATCTGTCTTAATGGCCTTGTTCACACAGTAAATCTGGGAAAATAGTCCCTGGTAGGATTATAATTTATTCGTCCAAGTGGGGAAATAGCATTTTCTTTGTATTGTTCAATTAATGTCTGTGAACTTTAGAGGTGAAAGGTGTGAGCAAGGCCAGTGACTGATGGAGGAAGCTGGGTCTTTTAATTGGTGTTAAACATGTATCTGAATGTCTTAATCATTGAACTTTTCGATAATTCATCCCCAAGAACTTAATGCGGTTCCCATTTTACTCTGAAAAATAATAATTGGACATGTACGTATGTCACATGGTCAAATTTTAAAGCTACATGATTCCGTGTTGTTACTCATGCTTAGGTTAAAGGGTATTAGTAAATAAAAGTTTTTTTTACATTTTTTTTTTTTTTTTTAGAATAAACAGCCCCTTAGTTTATGCTCACCTCCTGCTGTGGACAAGTTGTATTAATACTACATAGATAATTTTATCATGGGAGACCTATCACTACTCACAGCAAGACAGCAAGGATATTAACACCCAGTCATGAAATCATGTGTTTCTCCTATCTTTAAATATGAGGGAGTTGCAGACACAAATATAGTCTCATTGAAGCTGGAATAGTTCCCTGCCTCTACACTGACAGGCACATCGCAGGTTTTTGTGGTGCTAAAATACAGAAGTGTGACTCGAGATGTTTTGTGTCTCTATAATGAATTTTAACACGGAATTAGGTACTTTTGATCCAGTGTCCACAAAGTTAATAGTTGTTTATACATGTAGTGAATATCAGCATGCTTGCAGGATCAACATAAAGACTATTTAGTCCACAAGGAAGCTTGGAGTGTTTCTATATCTGCATGTATTTACAATACTGGTTAATACGAGATTACAGGTAACATAAAGTTACCAACACAGCTGAACACAGAACATAACAGTATTAAGTTAGATATTTTCTGCAGCAATGGTGTATCAATAAAGGCGAACAGTGTATTGTATTCAGTTATAAGAAGTGTGTTGATGTAAGTAAAAAATACTACCTATTCTGTGTCATTTTTCATCAACAGTCAGCCACCAATGGTACCTTCCAATGAAAGTCCAACTATGATTTCATTCAAAGGTTTGCATATCATTTTTCATCAGTTGATTTGTCAAGAAAACATAATTAATGCTTATCAGTCCACTGTCTTTTTTAACTACGTTTCTAACTGTTATAAATACAAATACAAAAAAAGTACAAAATGATGCAGCTCCATTTTGTGTGAGATTTCTCTCTGAAGTGCTTCTTTACAGGATACATTGTCCACGTATCTCAATGTGTACATCCAACTGGTGTGAATGGCAGATGCAATAAGATGAGTTGTGATCATATGTTCTTAATTACACACAAGCTTTCACTCAGAACTAGATAATTGGCAAATCTTAGGGGTAACAGGCCTGACACACCCTCCCTATCCGCCAGTGCCAAGTGCCGAGTTTGATTCCTGAACTAAATTGTCCATGACTGGACTAGACCCGCCTTCCTACACCTCTGCTTTGTCCCCTGACTTCTCATTGATTGTGGTTGCTTGGTTGTGTGTGTCTTGCAGGCAGCAGGCTATAGGGCTGGGGATGTAGTTGAACGGGGTGACTCTGGCAGCCTTGCTCGGAGAACCCTGACGAAAATGGACTGCTCCGCCTGTGTAGCCATCATTGGTTCCTGTGGAAACTGTGCTGTGACTTCTGAGAGACCCATCGCAGTCTCCATCTTGGTTACTCCCAGATGCAGCACTGACTTTCTCACCTCTCTCAACTGTCGGAGAGGTACTCGAGTTAATTTTGTTATTGGTAAAATCTTCTGTCTGGACTATTGCGTCACTAGTTTTCCTGGATGCCAAGAGAATGGTTGGCAGTTTCCCTGGCAGCACTGGAAGCTTTGGTGCTTCTCCCTCAGGAGAACGTACCAGAGGCAGAGCAGTAGCTGGCAGCGTGCTTTTAAGGATCTGACGTACATCTTCATCCCGTATCCTCCTCCAGGTGCCTCCGTTGTTCAATCTGGTTCCTGCTTTCTGCCCTCTCTTTCTTGTATCATCCTCGCTCTTGACTTTTCCGCTTGAGTCAGAGGAGGAAGAGCGGATAGAAGACCGGCTGGTCACTCGACTCAGTACGTTGATGCTTGGTGATGAGGCATGGCGTTTAAAGCTGTCTTTGGCCTGCTGTTGCCTGGCTGCAGGCATTCTGCCAGGCCCATTCCTCTGAGCCACCCTGCAGGGACTTTCAGAACTAGTTCTCCTGGCAGGACGTCTGGCAGATAGGTCCCGTTCGCTGGAGGTGGCTCTAGCAAGGGCTGCAGTCTGCTTCTGGAGTCCAGGGTTTAGTCTCTGGTCTGGCCTGGGTCCTTGGTCTTGTCCCGGGCTCTTTCCTTGCACCCTCCTGGGAGCCTGCACCGCTGCCTTCAGATCCTGACAACGAGATGAGCAGAGGAAGACTGCTGAGGCTCCTGGACCCACCCTGCGGGGAGACCCCTGCTGAGAGGAGGACATAGATCGCGCCGAGCCCTCCCGCCGAAGCATAGTTTTGGACTCCTTAATAAAAGTCAACTGTCTCGTGAATCCACTGCGATCTGACTCACTGCAGCTTGAATGGACAGAGGTCATTCGAACCAGGTCATATCGATTGGCAGAAGGAACCCTTTTCCCACTGACCTGACTGTTCTGTCTGCTTATGCTGGTTGGTTGGTTGGTTACCAGAGGAGATAGAGTTCTAGGTTGCCTTCCTGGGTTCTGCATGAATGGGATTCTTACAGGTGACTTCTGAGTTTTATGTGCTTCAGATTTTGAGTCGTGATTTACGACAGGGGAGCGTCCCTTTCTCTCAGGAGGACTACTGGCTGGTGTGGAGCTCTTTTTTTGAACAGATTTATTTGTGTGAATTGGAGATGTTATCGACTTCTGGGATTGTTTAGATGGTGTAGAGCTTTGTGAAGACCCAGAGGATGAGCTTTTTGGTATCCTTGGGGGTGGAGTAGAGCTTCTTTTGGGCAAAGAAAGCTCAATATCCTGTGGTCGCCCTAATCGGTGGAGGCTCTTGGACCTGTGCTGAGCAAGATTAGGGTTCTTTGGAACTTCCTCTTTGCATAACACTTTTCTGGGTGGTGGCCTTTGTGAGAGGGCTGTCTCTTTTATTGGGGTATATGTCAATGTTCTACCCCTGAGAACTACTGGCAGATTGGGAACTGGTTTACGCTGGGCAAAGTCAAGGGGTTTATTTGCCTTTTTGTCTTTAGCAAACTTCTTTTCTTTGGGGGTAAAGCTGGATGTTGACATAAATGACAAGACCGATTCAGTTTCTTCAGAGGAAGGCTCTTGTGACTTTGATGCCTGCAGTCCAGTGACCACAGAGTTTGCACCTTCCTGTATGGCTCTCCACTCAACACTGTTGAGGTCAGAATCTTTATCTGACATTATATCATCACTGTCAAAGTCCTGCTCGATGTTCCATCCATCTGAGGCTTTCTGCAGATTCAGCTTTTGTTTCTGACTCTTCTCTGTTTTCTTCTTCCTTGCTGCCGGCTTCTTTCTCTGCTTGGGCATGGCGGATGTTATGCATTTTTGAAGAAGATCGTCCTCTGAATCCATACTAATTGAGCTTGGGGAGCTTTGCTCCTCATAGTGGCTGGTTGAGGACTTTACATGTTGGACCATGTTAGCTGTTTTGTTGTGTCTATTATTTTTGGCCCATAGCTGTTGGTGTTTTGATCTGCGCTCCTCAAACTCAGCATCGCTCAAAGAGCTAAGGGAGGAGCTTAAAGAATAAGATGCTGGGGATTCATTCTTAACCAGATTCTGCTTTATCCGTTGAAAACCTTTGGCCTGTGTTTGGAAGTTATCTATTCTGCCAACATTTGTCATGCTACGGGAGAGAGGATTGGTACTCACTTCCCTCATCTGTTTTCTCGTTTTCTGTTTCATCATCTCATCCTCTTGGTCGTGTTGGTCCTCATAAAAACAATATATGTCTTCTTCAGTGGGTGACAAATGCCTCATTGTTTGAAAAGTCACATTTCCTTGAAGTGATGCCTGATTTGGGTTTCTATCAGTGTTTTGCTTTATGACAGGCAGTTCAAGCCTCCTAGCTGGGACATGGCTTTGTCTCTGTCTCTGTCGCTGTTGATGCGGAGACTGGTCCCGGTATCTCTGGTTGGCAACTCTATCAGCTACCTCTTTACTTTGCATCAGCACCCTCTGAGTTGGGATGACGTGTTTGGTTGTTCTGTTAATTTGACTGACTGATATGTCGGGTTGGTAGCTGACCCTGTTGGGCTTGTGGAAGTGTGAGAATATCCTTAGGTCTTCAATCCTCTTTGCTTCATCATCCACCAGCTCCTGTTTGTTCACACTTTTGACTCTCCAGTCTTTTGCCTCCTTCTCCTTTGCAGGATACTGTAGTGTTTCATCACTTAGTGATGTGGTGCTGGAGAAGTTGACAGGGGTGCCTTCTGCAGAATCAGTAAAGGATGAGTCATCAAGTTGGAAATCTTTCTGTGTCATTGCTGCCTTCCTTCCAGAAGGCATTTGGGCCCCAGCTTTTGGAAGCATCATGTAGACTGGCAGGTGGATGGGTTTGCGGCTCTGAGTATTTAAAAGGTGCGGAGGTATAGTGGTCATCAGTGAAGGTCTCACTTTTCTAAACCTAGAGGGCATTGCTGAGTTAATACATTCCTTTAGAATTTCTATGTCATCATCAGAGTTGCCCTCACTGTATCTCTCTCCTTGGTCCGCCCCGTGCTCATCGTTGTCAGGAAATTCAGAGTTGTTGTCACTTTTCTGCAGCAGAGGAGTTAGTTTGAGCTCCACATCTTTCTGGATGTAGTGCTCATGTAAGGGGAGTGCGCTCAGGCTTGAGGCACAAGAGAAGTTCTCTGTAGGCTTTTCTACAGTGAAGTAAATCATGGTATCCAGGTCAGGGGGAAGGTTGAACCTCTCCTTGAAGTCTGCAATGTCCATGAACCTGCGCAGGGTGGACTCCCACTGACCTGCGGTTCCAGCGCCCTGAGTCTCTTGACCGTTCGAATCAACACAACACGGAGTTTTACTTCTGCTTGGAGGCATGGTCTGCCCAGGACTGTCAGGAAGATCACTGGGACTGATTGTTCCATCAATCATCTCGCTGCATGGGTCACTCTGGATCGAGCTGGCGATAGAAGGAGATTCAAAGCTGCCTAGGGAACTGACTGAACTGCAGCGACTCATGACCAGGGGCGTCTCGTGGATGTAGTTCTCTGAGGAACTAGACGGGGATCTATCTTCAAGTACAGCTGGTGACACACCCCTAAGGAACACCTTTTCTTTCTTGGCAGGACAGAGACTTTCAGTGGGATTGGTTTCTTCGCTGGGAAAGGTCTTTGAGTCAGTCACGAGCAACTGGCTGTCACTCAGATCTTCCAAAGTTCCATCATCCTCTCCTCTCTTCACCACCTCTCCATCTTCCACCTCAATGATCTCTAGTGATGAGTCACTCTCCAGCTCGTTCTCGCTCTGTCCATCAAGTGCTCCATCACCTGAGGACAGCGAGGACAGCGAGCTGCAGCGAGAGAAGCAGATTGGTGTATTTTCCACTGAGTATTTCTGGACAGTTTCCATTGGCCCAATGGTGGGGCTTCTGGTCGAACTCATGGGAGAGAACTTGGTGAGGCTCCCACCAGTCATCACTGTTGGAACCCATGCCTGCCTTCTCATGGCTTGGGCAGCCTGGACATTGATAGCTGTTTTAGCTACACCAAATTTGGCCACACTCTGGATAAGCGGAACATGTTGGTATGAAGGAGACAGCTTAATGGAGGTCATACTAACATCAGAGGAAACTTTAGTGGATGCACTTACTGGTGTTTGTAGGGGCATGTCCTGGTTCTTCTCTGTGTCTGTGCTACTGAGCGCTGGAGCTCTCATCTCTTTGTTATCCACACAGTCTCTCTCTGGAATGTCTCCCTGACTGGTCTCACTAAACTCAGGAGGTCCAACATTAAGGAACCCCTGATGAGCAACCTTAAGATCCAGTTGGTTGGGGCGTTTTTGTGGCAGAACTGTAGCTCTAGCTGAGGGTGGGATTTGGTCTTTGCTGCCACAGTAGCCGTCGCTGGTGCTGCCACTGTTAAGACTGTCTGTGGAAAGGCTCGTATGGGCATTTTTGAGACGCAACAGGGCATGGGCCCTACTAAGACGCTCTCTGTGTGTCAGGCTGCTTGTATCAGAGAGACGACAGGGAGAGCAGGACTTGGCCCGGGCCTCATTCAATTCATCCAGTCCATAAGGCCAGTCT
Organism: Percopsis omiscomaycus; assembly: GCA_027575585.1. NCBI lineage: Eukaryota > Metazoa > Chordata > Actinopteri > Percopsiformes > Percopsidae > Percopsis > Percopsis omiscomaycus. The sequence continues at coordinate 16,925 of JAODLI010007231.1, read as the reverse complement.
GCAAAGTGGTCTTCAGAGCTGAGGCTGAAACTGTCCTCGGAGGATGTATGCACAGTGATGTCCTCCACTAGTCGGTCGATCTTGGCCACAGTGTTGGTGATCTTCCTGGCTAGCTTCTCAGCAGCAGCGGACACAAGATCATCAGGCAGAACATGTCTCTTTTCTAGTGTTTGAGGTGGCTCCACATCCCTTTCAGGTTCGTTCTCCTTCTTTCGAGGTTGATTTTGGAGGAAGTTAGAGTTGGTCAGAAACATGGACAGCATGGAGAAACTCCCTGTGTCCAGGCTACTGGAGACGTTAGGGCCTTCGTCATCATCAAAGCACCCAGAGTCTGACGCGTAATCCCTGGCCAGACTTTCAATATGGCGGAGAGGCTTGTTGAGACCTAGGTGTTTGGGACTTTGTTTGTTGAGAGTATCAAAGGTCTCTGAAAGATGCCTCGCGTCTAGCTCTGCCTCCAGAGCCTTCTGTTTCCTCGTGTAAAGGGAGGGCAGGCAGGAGCCAGGTGACATGACCGCAGTGTCCTTATATCTGAGGGGTCTGTTAGTGAGAAGATTTCTCAGCGCTGCAGCACTGCCCATGGCTATCATTTTGTGCTTGGAGTGGATGAGGTTACGCAGCATGCTAACTGCTCCCAGGTCCCACAGAAGCTCTTGGTCCTTGGGACTGCGGGCAGAAAGGTTCCACAGGGTTCCACAGGCGTTACTCACAATGGTCAGACTGTGGGAGCGCAGATGCTGCAGCAGAGTCTGGAGGCAGTTGTGATCCCTGAGGATTTGTCTGCATAAAAATACAACAAAACAAACATTGTCCAACTAAATAATCACATTATAATTCAAATTCTTTATGTCAGATTATGATGAATGACACATCAAACAAACAAATAATCGACAGTCACATAATAACTACCTATTATGAGTATGAGTTCATGTTTGACTCTTAACGTTTTAGTGTTGAAACTCACCTGTAATCTTCTCGCGTAGCCACCAGGCTAGACACGTTCCGGAGGATCCCCCCTCCACTCTCGATGATGGCCAGTGAGTTGGTCTGGCAGCGGTAGGTCAGGGTGCTGACCAGGAAACCCAGTGCTCCGTCCACTGAGCAGATAGCCACCTTGTTCTCCACGCTGTGAGCAGACAGGTTCCACAGAGCGCTCAGAAGGCTCTTCAGTGTTGATTCCTAGGAAACATAATTTATGATGCTAGAAAGTTCTCGGTAAAACATTTTTCTGCTGAATTATGCTGTGTAGGAAATTGTAAGTCTTGCAACTTACAATGACATTGTAAGTCTTGCAACTTAAAATGTGACATCATTTTCGAATACTTTTTTTAAAGACTTTTCTCAACGTTACACAAAGATTAAGCATATTATCTTAACCTCGTCACTTCTCCCACAAGCTCATCTAGCTAGCACAAATTTCCCAGCATGCTTCATCATTTATGGTTTATATTCATATTTATATTCATATTCATATATGATATATTCATATCGTTTATATTCATATTTATATTTATAATTTTTTATTGTCTGTGGGTGGTGGGTCTTACCTTCGTGGCTTGAAGAGCGCAGGTAATCAGAGCAGGCACACTGCCAATATCTCCAAGGACCTTCTTGCTGTTGATGTCGGCTCTCCATGACAGATTCCTCAGGATGCTGGACACCACCTGGTGAAGCTCTTCGCTGTCGGAGGCCAGCTGGGTCACGACAGCCTGCAGGCAGCTCTTCTTGGAACACAGAGTGGCCTGAATGGAGGAGTGAAATTCAGCCAAATGTATGCTTTTTTAAAGGCGGTGTGTAATAAGTCAATATCGCACAGGAGGGACTGCCGCTGTTTCACTGTAATATCAGCATGGCTGTTCAGTCCTAGTACAGACTATTCTGACGATGGTATCAGGGACGTGTTCACCAGTGGTGGTTTTGTACTGGTGGTGTCTTGGTCTGTTGATTAAGTTGTACAGGGAATGGAACCCTTAACCCGGGCAGTGCTTTGCTCAAATAACTGGAGTGCAGGATTTCCCCCCGGTGATAAGTCTGTCTGATATGATAGCCCTGGCTGTACCTTGTTGACAACATCTCCGAACGTGAGATTAGTCAGCGCCATTCCCGCGTAGCGACGCATCGCCATGTTAATGGGGTCATTCAGCATCCCATACATCTCCTGGTCCAGGTGGATTAGTTCTGCAACCACCTGGAGACCACCTGAGAACAGACCGACGGGTGTGACACACATCAAGCACAACCAACCTCCCCCAGCAGCTACCATAGTTCACTATACCAGCATCCAGTACGTTAACCCACCTAATTCATTCATGGCTCGTCTGTACTCCTCTTCAAAGGAAAGCTTCATGACGGCACACATGGCCTGACAGATCTGAGGGTCTACTGGCTCTGGGATGTCTGGAGATAGTGGAGACACAATTGTATATCTGAATACACAAGAATTGAACAGCACAAAAGAAAATATAAAAAAGGTCTAGTTAATAAAATAGAAAATACTTGTTACAAGCCATTAACTTCCACAGGACAGGACAGGACATGACAGGAGAGGACATGAAAAATGAAAAGGCTGAATGAAAAAGCTTTCTATTTTCCTTTCCCTCACCAGCAGTTCTGGACCCTCCCGTCTGCAAGGGTGTCTGGGCGTGGCCCTCCATCCAGTCCCATCCAGAGTCACAGTGGGTCCTGATCTGCTCCAGCATGTGGAGAATCCTCATCTCTCGGCGGGCCTGCCCCTCGTCCTGCTGGGAGTAGACGATGTTGTGCAGTGCGGCGCTGGCCCGGGACTTGGCCTCGCGGCTCGCCACACCGGCGCCCCCCGGTGCTTCATGCAGGATCTGCACCAGCAAGGGAACGCACCCGGACTTGCGCATGGCGATGCAACTGTCCTGAGATGTGGACATGGCCAGGAGGGTGCGGGACATTTCCTCCTTATCACGGTTGGCCAACATGGACAGCAGCCAAAACATCATCTCTACCTGCAGTGGGGCGAGACATGACATCACTTCCTGTTTTTCTGCTTCATGTTCTTTGTGTGGTGTCTATTGTATTGTATTCTATTGTAATCTGTGTCCTGTTGCTCTCTGTTTACATTTTCTCTCTTTTTCATTTTAGATAATTTAAAGACATTTACAGTAAATCACAATTTAAATGAAATTCTGAAACCTGATGGACACAGAGGATGGTCCTAAATATTTAATTCTCCTGTCTTATATGGTTCTTGAGATCAATACACATACCTTGCTTCCTCCTTCGCCGGAAGTGTCCTGGCCGACAGCAGCAGGTGCAATCTCAGTGTCACCAGCAGGGGGCTTCTCAGCGCTGCAGAGCTGCAGAGAGGAGGGGTACACCTACTGCTTCAGGATGTGAACAACAATGTCGTTTATGTAGGCTTGTTTATACTTGAGCACCAGTGTTTTACCGCTATGGAAATCCTTTGTTAAAAAAGCACCACTTTCAGGAGAAGTGTGTTCAACTCAAACCACTCGATTATTATAAAGCAAGTGTACGTCTGCTACTTTGAAGCTCTGAAACACGAATATATTTCAATGACATTGATGTTCCACATTGTTTACCCACATCTCGGTGCGTGTTTTGTGCTGTGAAAATAGTATCTGAATCAGGAATCTGATGTTTCCCTTCTTCTCAGGGTTACTACATAGAATGAACTATGTAGTTAAGTAGGGAATTGAATGATTGGCTAAGGGTGCGATTTCAGACACAGTTCCAGCCTACATTGCACAGATAAGAGGAGAAAGCGAGTGACCTGAATCGGTGCTTGCGAGGGGTTTCCTACCCAGAACCCAGGGGCCTTGTCAATCCACAGCAGAGAAGAGGCTGCTGGCTATGATGCTAACGCTGCCTTCCTGCTAATCCTCAGCCCGCAGAGACCCCTCCCTCCCCTCCATGCTGTCACCATGGCAATGCCTTGGCACGTGTGGCAGTAACAATATAAAGACTGACTTGCAAGCGAAGGGGGGGGGGGTACAGATACTTTTATGTCTGTTATCATTGTATTGTGCTATTTATGTGGGAACAAAGGAATTATGTTCATTATTAGTCGAAATGATGGATGGATGGATGGATGGATGGATGGATAGCCAAAATGGGAGGCAGTAACGTCGCTTCAACAGCTTCATCAAAGGAGGCGAGCAAAAACATAGCCCTTCTGGACCCGTTTCTCTAAGAAACGCTCTCTGTGTGCCAAGCATGCAGCCAAGCTCACAGCCAATCCCAACTCCAGCCTGCTCGTCTGTTTCCATAGCAACCAGGAGGCAAGGGAGAAAGTAGGAGAGGGTGGTTTGCGGTCTGGCGGCTGGAGGTTCACATGAATGCAGAATCATAATAATATAGGTTAACGGCTGCTACACTTCTGCACATTACGGCTCCCCCCCACTGGTGAAACACACACACACAGGCAACTAGACAACCATCCATCTCATTTACTATTTATAGGTCAAAGGTTATGCTGTCTTCAGCCCCTTTTAGTATATGGTGGTTGTATACATCTGGTTAGCAGTCATACTCCTAAACAAAACGTCACGTGTGTGTGTGTGTGTGTGTGTGTGTGTGTGTGTGTGTGTGTGTGTGTGTGTGTGTGTGTGTCTATTGACTTGGATCAAACTCATTCTTAAGAACAAAGATCTGAGACGTCCTTATTTTAGCATCAGACATAAAAGAATGTAGCTACTGGTTTACACTAACGCATACATTAAACCACAAGTTCCATAAGACTGGCTGCCTAGTTGTGAAAGACTGACGGGCAGGTAGACAGACAGGCAGACAGACCATGCTATGCAAATTAGGAGGAGAAGGGGGTCTGTGGCCAAAACCATTGCATTGCATTGAAGTGGTCCATCTGTTTTAGTTGGGCTATGTAATTTTTCTGAAAAATTAAAACCCCCGGCACCCACACACTGTGATTCTGTGTGTGCGTTTATTAGTGTTTGGGTAGGAGGAAGTGCTTTATCAAAGCTCAAAATTCACATAAACACACACTTGTGTCTTATGTATTCCTAACCAAACCTGTCTGACAAGCAAGGAAATGGTGAGAGAGAGAAAAGGAATGTTGTGTGTGTGTGTGTGTGAAGAAATGTGGTGAGATGCTTGCTGTCAGACAGAGTGTCTGTTTGTGTCGCGTTCACCTCGTACAGTACAAGCAACCAAACGTAAGTAAGCTGGACTCCCTTGGATTCTGGTGTAAAGGATTTGACTGGGTTACTGGTACTTTCACTTCAGATATGTGTGCATTCGGCAATGTTTTGTTGATGTCAACTGGATGTAACCTCTGACCAACTAATCCCACCTAACAAATCCTGCAAAGTTTATATTTAACACCAGTAACTTCCTTCTTTCTTTTACAGACGTCCTACTGTAAGGTAACAGAATAATTTTAACTCAGAGATCACCAAAAAAACACCAGTGTACAGAGGGAGAGAAACCAGGAGGAAAATCCCAAATGTATTTTACGCTCCAGGTGTATTTTAAAGTAACCAGGTTCTGTTGCAGCAACTGAGGAAAACAAAATACTTTTGGAATCTATGCATTGAATCGAAAATGCTACATAAATCATCCAACATCCCCTGCTTCCAAGACGATCCACAGCCCAACATGAGTCTATATGAGGATGAGTCCATAACTGGGGGATGGACCCCGGTTCTGGACTCATCCAGCCAGGAGATAGACCATAAGAACCTCCAGCCTGAAATGTCTGTCAAACCAAACGACCTGACCAGCAGACCCAGTCCAGGTCTGGAGGAAGACGGGAGGATGTCAGACCGCCAGAGCGACAGAGACAAAAAGATACCAACACCACTGAAGGCTTTTAAGGAGGACTTAAACAACTTCAAGGAAGACTTTGTTCAAATGTTCCGGGACAAACACGCAAAGACCACAGATCCTCTGACTGTCCTGAAGGAGGACTTTGGCCACTTTAAGGAAGACTTGACAAATGTCTTCAAAATAAATCTTTCAAAAGCCAAAGAGGACAAGGCCAGTGTTTCTAAAACCAGCCTGCTTAAAGAGGACCTCCACAACACCTTCAAATTAAAAGTATTAAAAGAGAAGACCGATGGATTGACTTCCTCTAAACCAGGCCTGTCTAACGTCAAAGCTCCTCATCCAAGAGAAGACAAGATGCAGAAAGATAAAAAGAGTCGTTCAGAGAAAAATAAGGGACAAATGAAGAGAGACATAAAAGTAGGTCCCACAGAGGAGTGGACAAAAAGGAAGGACAGCCTGCCTGGTAGGTTGGGTCACTATTCCTCTGTAGAGGGAAATACAGAAGACAGGAGAGTGTCCTTGCTCCAGTAACTAGAAGCAACCAGTAGCTCCAGTAACCAGTAGTAAACTTTATCATCACTTGTTTCGTAAAGCTACACCCCAATTTCTGCTTTTGATATTTGAAAAACAGCTACTCCCCCCACACGGCTCATGGATGATTTCATCCATGAGGGAAATTCCAGACATTGAGGAGGGTCCCTTTAATTCCCTTAATTAGTCTTATTTTCTGTCTTTTGTTGTTTAGGATTTTTATTGGTGATAGACCATCAGGTAAACCATACAACATCAGAAATAACACGTTATATGCGTTTTTTTGACAAAACGCATATAAGTAAGTTTCTGTCAGAGTTTGAGGATAGTTTTTGTTTTGTTTTGAAAGATTTTATTTACAACCACCATAACGTATGCATGCAGGTTGCTCATTAAGCAGCAAAATATGTCTTTCTGCCGTTCTGTATGAAGAACAAAGCAGCGAGTCTGTTTCAGGTCAGGAGGACCTCTTGTCAGGCAACCAGGGCCGGGTGGAAGATTTCCAACTTTCAACAACTCTTCCATGGCCGCTTAGTCTCCATGGGAACAATGATTCTGTCACGTGAGTATGTTAAACACTGACACATTGGAGATGTTATTTAATATCATTTTAGTCTTCAAAACCTTTTGACTGATGATATGGGTTCAAGTGTTTCCTGACTAAATGTTTTCAAAAGATCAAAAGATCAGTCTTGTCGACCCAGTGGAGAAAACACATTAAATACAGCGATAAAACTGAATATTTGATCACATGTGGTCTTATAATGAGGTTTCAAGTATCACTTTAAATGGTGTCGAACATAGTTTAATAAACTAATTTTGAACTTTTTCATCTAAATAAGTCACTGTATATGTAATGCCTTCTGCTGTCATTTTGCCTACTGCCTTCATCAAAGCCTTTTCATTGGCAGCGCTGTTGTTTTTTTGTTTAAACACAAAATGTAATTTTATCCTTTGTAACTTAATATGACAGTGTGATAGTATTTCACATTAAATATGAATCGTGAAATGTTTTTTTGTTCCAGTGGAGAGGTGGAGGGAGATTGCTGGTGGATAAAAAGATGTGAGTTGAGTATTTTTTTCTATATAATGTTGCTAAAATACTTTAGTTTTGCTCAAATCAATTTTTAGTTTTTTTTATCCTATTTCTTTTGTATACGGCATTGTTTTGCATTGATTTCCAAATGTCCCTCCAAGGTACCATGAATTCTGCCTGTCTGTCTGCCTGTCTGTTAGATGCCTGCTACTTGACGCTGGACCCAAACACGGCCAACGTGGAACTGTCCCTGTCAGAAGACAAAAGGCGCGCGTCTCGCGGGTGGCTGGACCATCAGTACCCGGCACACCCGGACCGCTTCTGCTGTCCCCAGGTGTTGTGCCGGGAGGGCCTGCTGGAGAGCACCTACTGGGAGGTGGAGTGGGCCGGGGGGGCCGACATTGGTGTGACCTACAGCAGCATCTGCCGGGAAGGGGACGCGGGCAGGTGTCTCCTGGGGCACAACAGCGCCTCCTGGAGCCTGGAGTGCAGCGACGGGTTTTACACGCCGTGTCACAACGATAAAAGGTGCCGGGCCTCTCGTCCCAGGCCGTTCGCCCGCAGGGTGGGGGTGTTCCTAGACTGGGGGGCCGGGACTCTGTCCTTCTACTGTGTCTCCACGGAGAAGCTCACACTCCTGCACTGCTTCAACGCCACCTTCACGGAGCAGATGTACCCCGCCTTCTGGCTGTGGGGGCAGGGTTCCTCCGTGGCACTGAGCCACGTGGGGCTGTGCAGGGAGCGCTTGGTAAACCTGAACAACGTCCCCCCGGGGGGTGGAGACATCTGTCTCATCCCAAAAGGGACAGGGCAAGGAAGTGTCCTTGAGCAAGGCAGAGAAAGCTAAATCCTTCTGATTGGCTAGATGGTCTGGTATAGCCCTGATATGGCTTGTTTTATGTTTTAAATATTAAAATATTATTTTATATTTGATTTCTGATGTTATATAAATAAACATGTCATGTTGTCACATTGTGTGTGTGTGTGTGTGTTTGTACCTGTAGCTGGCTGTTGTCCTGGCTCCCTCGGGCCTCCTGCAACTCTTTTTCCAGCTGTTCCAACCGAGCAACACGCATCTGGAACACACACACACACGCACACACACACACACACACGCACACACACACACACACACGCACACAACAAACAAAGAAGTCAGGCCAAAAGGCCCTGGATGTTGATACCAGCAGTAATCAACCAGACAGTAGTTCATATTGTCTTCTACAGCAGTAGGCCTACTGTATCACAATCAGTCACTGTTTGGTCTCTAGTGGATCATACGGTTACCATGCCTACTGTCATAAACAAGTTTAGTAGATGTTTTTTTTCCCCCATTAATTTTCCATTGTTTTATGCAAACTCTATTTTGTTTTCATCTCATCTCATTTGATCTTATATGAATCATCAAATCGATTATGTGAGCTGTAAAATGATGGCATCGGTTCATAAAACCCAAATCAAGACAAGCAAAACAATGATACAGATCTGGTCCTGTCTAGTCGGACCTGGTCCAGTCCTGGTTCCAGTCCGACCGTGTACCTAGTCTAGTCTAGTACCGGCTCTGGTCTGACCTGGTTCCTGGTCAGGGTTTCCTGGCTGCTCCCAAAACGTTCCTCCATGACGGAGCGGAGCTGCTGGACTTCTAACTGGAGCTGCTGTCTCACCAGGTCCATCTGGAGGGAGAACTACACACACACACACACACACGCACGCACACACACACACACACACACACACACGCACACACGCACGCATATTTGGTGACAGAACCACACACATGTCTGACAGGACCTACAATGTGTGTGTGTGTTTGTTTATGTGTGTTTGTTTCTCGCTCTCTGTGTGTGTGTTTGTGTGTTTGTTTCTGTGTGTGTGTGTGTGTGTGTGTGTGTTTCTGTGTGTGTGTGTGTGTGTGTCTGTGTGTGTGTGTGTGTGTTTCTGTGTGTGTGTGTTGGTTTCTCTGTGTGTGTGTGTACCGTATCAATGCGAGGCAGCTGTGCCAGCCTCTGGGACAGACTCTGCAGCTGAGTGTAGTACCAACACCTCTCTCTCTCCTCGCGGTCGATCTCACTCAACAGCAGGCTCCTAACACACACACACACACACACGCACAGATACAGAACAAACAGCGGTGATATAATGGTGAATACATTTACATGCATCTTCCTAATATATGTTGTCTTAACAATAGTGGAATATTACCATGCATCGATTGATATGTTCCCAATTATTAATGTTCACCTATTAATGTTCACCCACCTAAGTTTCAGAGTGTACATATTCTAAATAACAGTGGAATACGCTTGGTACGCTTGTCACTTAACGTTAGCTTCCAGAATGCGTTTGTTTCGGACACAGGACTCAAAAATGACCCATGTTTTCCACAAGACGGATCACTTCCGGAGCATCAAGCCTCTTTACAAGTGAAAGCCAGCCGACGTCTCACAACATGCAGTTCAAATATGGCCGCGCTCACCTCTCTTTGTAAAGCTCCTCCAAGTGCTGCTCGCAGATTCGCCCCTCGTCACCAATCAGGGCCGCCTGAGGCGGGGCTCCGTCCAGTAGGAGTTGCGGGAGAAGGACGGAGCTCCTCCCTGATTCCTCTGAGCGACAGGACGAGAGCAGTGGGCTCCTCGAAGAGGTCAGGCTGTCTGGAGCCCGCAGGTTGTGAGGCTGGTACTTCAGCTCGTAGTAGGTCGTCAGGTCCATATGCAGCTCTGAAGACATGACATGTTACGCTTTTGTGTTGAATTGCTCTCCTTGACTGAGGCCTACAGCCACTGTACAACCGCACACGGGTTTGTGTGATTAAAACTTTTTTTTGTTTTGTTTGTTTCTTCTCAAAAGAACCAATCATGTGGGAGGCGACAGCTGTATGGGGTCCAAGGTGGGTGTTCAGGTCCGCCAGGACCAGGTGGGGGCGTGCTTCCTGGCTTGTATATGTGGGCAATGCTGGCACGGCTGCTACTGATGTTACTGTCAGTGAGTTTGATTTTTATTTATTTCAACCAGCTCTTTTAATACATTCATGGTGTTATTTACTTACTCGTTCATTTAGGCTTTGACACTGGAGAGGGGAGTAAGGACTGCACAGATAAACTGGTCCAGTTCGGAACTCAGTTTAACGGTCGTTCCTGTCTCCTCCATATTAATAGCCACAGTGGTGTACTGGTACTGAACCAGTAGGAGCGCATTAGCAAGACACAGTATGCTGGTACTGATGGTGACAGGTCTGTTAGCAGTAATAGAATCGGTTGGTGTTGACCTGAAGTTGAATTAGGATATAATTAGGATATAACTGTGGGTCACTTGGGGCCGCTAATTAACATGCTGATTAGACAGAGTTGTACTGGAACAGATGTCCAGCACACCAGTGATATCGTTAGCTGGCTTGAATCTATTCGTATTTCCATAATGACGATAATTCCCAGAGGGAATCTTCTGTAGGATATCTTGATATGTGCTCTGTTTTGTTTTGTTTACATGATACTCCTTGCATAGAGATGAGGGTAGGATCATATTTTATATTTAGTCCTAGTAAAATATTTTGTATTCAGTCCTAATAAAACATGAAACGTATTTTTAGGCATTTAGTACGGTGGCCGAGAGAGTGACGTCCAGTCACTTCCACATTACACTAAGACAACGAATGCAAATGCTGACGACACGTGACTTAACAAAACTTGGTTGGTCGTAGTTTAACTCTTAGCTATATTGCATACCGCCCGCGATGCATTGACCGGTCCGTCAGTAAGTTCTCCGGGCGGGAACGCTCTCTTGGTGTTGTGGATACTTCCATTGTGTTGTCCAGTCTCTGTTTTTGCGTGCGTTGTCTGAATTTGCAGCAGACACTTTTTCAAATCAAATCGTTGCATGTGCTGTAGACTATATTTGATTGTGTTCTTCATGTTTGCAAGCGGTTTCTCGATCTGCAAGACGTTTCTTGATGCAACTGTGTGTGTCAAATTGATGCATGTGTTTTCTGTATCTGTAAGTGTTGTCAACATTTGCGTGTTTTGTCTTGATTTGGAAGTAGTTCAGATTAAATTCATTCTCATTTCATTCTCACATACAGAATAGTTTTCATGATTTGTGTTATTTCACTGTGTACACACACATGCACACACACACACACGCACACACACACACACACACACACACACACACACACACACACACACACACACACAAACACACACACCTTTGAGCTGGTCCAAGACATCAGTTCTCCCAGAAGATGCCAGCGTCCCTGCCTCCTGGTCCAGCTTGTTCTGCAGCTGTCTTAGAACCTCCTGCAGAGAAAAAACAAAAACAGTCTGCACTGGTGTCTTCACTGGTGTCTGGTAAGCACTGGTCTCAGCCTGACAGCACCAACAGATCCCCATCACATCATAAGCCTCACAATGAATGATCCAACGGTGGGTAACAACCATAGTCCCCCTGTCTTATCTTCCTCCAGACACGAGGAACGTTAAATGAGCTGTCTGCCTGTCTGTCTGCCTGTCTGTCTGTCTGCCTGCCTGCTTGCCTGTCTGTCTGCCTGCCTGTCTGCCTGCCTGCCTGTCTGTCTGCCTGTCTGCCTTCCTGTCTGCCTAGCTTTAGATGTGTCCTGGTTTTGTGCAGATCAGGAATAAAGCCTGGCGGGGATAATCCTTCATATGGACACGTGTGTACGTCAAATAGATGACTTGTGGGCGGAGCTTAGGGAGCTGGACTGTGTGTGTGTGTGTGTGTGTGGTTGTCGATCAGATGTCAGCCTGCAACAGGTCAAAGGTCATGCAGAGTATACACGCTCATATACACTCTGATGGAAATGTATAGAGTGAAGTGGAACACAAGTTCAGCTCTTACAGTGAAATCTATGTGAGGAAGCTTTATCTAATCCAAATCTGTTTGGCAGATAATTCAGTAATCCTGATGAAGACATTAAATGTATTTTTGCTTTCATTTGTATGCTTCCACCCAGTTCTACATACACACGCGCACGCACACACACACTCACGGTCACAGCAAAGCTACTGGAATCAAAGTGTGTTTGTGCATTTGTGTGTATTTGTGTGCATTTGTGTGCGTTTGTGTGCGACTACGCAGAAGATGATTCATTCTGACCAAGAACCACATCTTTTACATGTGTAAAACTACTGTTTTGGGGGCAGGATAGTCCCAGCGTGAAGGTTGTGGGTTCGAACCCCAGACTTGGCCTACCTGTAAGCATCCTTGAGCAAGATGCCTAACCCCTACCTGCTCCATGTAACTGTAAGTCGCTTTGGATAAAAGCGTCTGCTAAATGACCTCAATTGTACTGTAGGAGCCCCAGGCTGGACAGTTTTTACACCTAAAAATAAATGTATGAAAGTATCATTCACTAGTTTCTGTAGAGCCAGATAGCTAATATATGACTACTAAATTCTCTCATAATAAAGAAATTAAGTCCACCCTGTCACTACTATGTGAGAGAGAGATATGCAGGTCATATTATACCATAACAATTTTTTTTTAATAAATGTAAAAAAATTAAATAGAAATAATTGGGAATATAATCTGATTAAAAAGTAAGATCCCAAACAAATAAAGATATCAACAATATACAGCATCACAAATGTGTTATCCCACTGTCACAGGGTTAGGAGCAGTGGCTGAAACTACTGAACATTGATACTTGCACTCCTGGATGATGCTAAAGCAAAATAGGCCTGGCGACGTCCCAGTTATCCATAGGGAATATCTCAGGAATCAGCTCATTTTACATATGAAATGCAGCTTTACTTTACACTTAGCTAGCTAAATATCTATCTTGTTCCTCATTAAACAACACGGAGGATCGGCCAATCTAGCAATCCAGTACTGTGTCCAAATATAGACTAGTTGAGAAGCCCTGGTTCCATGGCCCAGAATCCTCTGCTTCTTACCTTCATGTCAGAGGTCTCTGTTTCCAGTTTGGACAGGTGATGGGAGTTGTCCTCCAGCTCCCGCCGCAGGTGGGTGTTCTCCTTGCGGAGGGCCTCCACCTGGTGGGCCAGCTGGTCGTACGAAGCCAGGGTGTTGGCCATCTTTATGCTCTACAGTGCCCCCTAGAGGAAGAGACCACTGTTACTCGCCAGATGACACGACAGCATTACCTGGTAAGTTAAGACAGGGGTTCCCATATTTGCCACACCAAGGACTCCCAAATATTAAAAATAACAAAATAAACAATAATAAAATAGAAATAATTAACTTCTGGTCGTTTTCATTGTTGGCTATCAAGTTAGCTAGCTAGCTATCTCAGTCTGGGCCTCATAAGATGCTGTATTATGTTCCCTTTGCAGTGTGGAGGTGTGTGTTTCCACGACTGAGCCGATACCACACTGTATGTCGATTCAAAGAGGATGGTAATTACAAGAGGACTAGTGAATTTGCTGATAAATAGGTGATGAGTTGCTTTTCTTGTAAAAAACAAAAACAAAAAAACAACAGACATAACTAATCAGTACATACATGCTGATTAGTTATGTCTGTAGTTGTTATCGTACTGATAACCACTAGAGAAGGACCACTCTCTTAGGCCTATTCCCTCCGACAAATGGAATTCAACGCAGAGAGGAGCCATAGTGTTTACGAGTATAATCGAGGATTGTTCGTTATCATAATTATCATCCATAGTAATACATTGCTATATTGTGACCGAAGAGTAAGTGAAGTAGCTTACATATTACAAATGACCACTGCCTTTAATTCTGCATATCATAATATCATATCAGATGAAAATGTAAGGCGAGCCACAGCCTAAGAAGCAGTCTAACCGGTGATTTTGCCCCTAAAACGATTCACTCTTTCAATTCAGCTCTCCTCTTCTCTCGTCTCTCCTCTCCAGCAGATGTCACACACAGTGGATAATTATCTGTCAAATCCACCTTAGCTTCAACTCAGATCGACGTTTCCACTTGGTCATGTCTGCATGCTGGACTGTGTTAGATAACGGCTGTTTAGCCTGCGGGATGATCTGTCCTGGGTGGGTCTGGGTTCATGACACATGGCTCAACAGTACAGAGCACTATTCGTTTTAGCAGTTTTCCTAACCAAACAGTGAATGAAAGAATGTTAAGCCCCCCAAACATGTACTGTAAAAGGGTAGAAGATGTCTGCCATCTAACAATTACGACTACTTGACCCATCTTTTCTATTGGCAAACACTGGCTAATCTATTAATAAACGTTCTCTGATGCCTCCGTACGACGTTCATGTGTGAGAAGAGACAGGCTCTGTTCACACAGTAAAACCTGACACATCATCAACACATGCTGTGTTCTGCCATTGGCTCTACAGATTGTTCACCATATGACACCAAACGGCTGTGACTATTTCCTGGTGTTTCTTAGCTGCTCAGATCTCAAGGGCGGTAATGACACATTCTATGTGACATTTACCAGGAGGAAAATGTCCAATGTTGACAATTGACATTCATCTGTCTCCCAGCCCAGTCCAGTTCATTACAGCCCTAAATCACGGCTTCGGGTCCACTTCAGTCTATCTGTACAACTTTAAATCCCTATTTGACCTGAAAGCATTCAGTCACTCAATCACTGTCTGCAGGTTTTATCATTTCCTGCGAGGAAAACCTTATTATATCGCCACACAAACACACACCTCTTTTCTGCACAGGAAATGGAATTTAGCAGTAAAATCCACATACTGGCTTCCCCATCACAATAGTGACATTCAGACGCAGTAGTGGTCGATGATGATGTCACGATTAAAGCCTCCCTGCCCTTCCCCCTTCCCAAACATGTGAGAGATTACTGCTCACGGCAGACGATTTCCCTCCCGCAGGACGTGGAGTTTAAAGGCATCTCTGGTGAGAGCGCACATCAGAAGATGTCATTAGCATGTGGAGACCCCCCTCTTCCATTCTGCGTTACCCATATTTCCCTGGAAACTCCTGGGGTATCCATAGATAGTAGTCCATGGATGATCATTAAATATGACAGAATGTTCTGAGCAAGATAATACACCTTCAATTGGAACAACTGAATAACTGATTTTATTTTGGCAATATTGGACAAGATTGTGCACAAACTCATATCTACATGAAAACATGACGTTGGTGCCAACAAAGATCTGCAAACACACTCACACTGAATACGTTTGGAGTGCTTTCTTTCTTTCGTTTTTTCTCTGTCAGTCAGATTTCACTGTGTGTGTGTGTGTGTGTGTGTGCGTGTGTGCGTGTGCATGTGAATGTGTATTTGTGCTGCTGTAGCCAATTACATAAGGAATTGCTGGACTAATATTGACGTGCGGAGTCTGCCGACAACCAACCCCCACTTACAAATCACAAGGTGATGGTGTGCCCCAGTTACCATGGCAGCAGCCAACCAATCCTGAGTATGCATCAGTAGATCAGAGGGAAGATCAGATGAAAGACTATCATTCCCTTTGTCTGACTGGTAGATACAGTACACTCTTTCTCTCGGCTGGTCTGACAAAACACATTGTAGTGTTGTTCACAGGAAGACGAATCGCTTCGTCAAACGTTTGCATTTTTAGCCATTTTAGCCACCCCCTATCCCATCCTGCCTCTCCCCTTCAGGGCTGTCTGGTTGCCTTGGCAACACAACCTGACAGTGAACAAGATGGCGTCTGGCTTGCTGTTGCCCCTTGTCACATGACCCAGGACAAACAGATACTGTATGTCTATCTTAAGGCATAAAAACTGAAATGGGGTTTGGGGTGATAAAAAGGAACAAATCATTATTTTCAAGGTGATATTTTTGTTGTCCAAGACATCTTTAGCTGGTCAGAGGCACCAAAGATTACTGGTTTAAGGGAGAGCAAACAGGCCAACGAGACACCTTGAAGCATAAGGCTGCCGTAATTGTAAAAAAAAAAATTATACTGTCAACATACAAAACAACCCACAAGACTTAAACGACCAAACGTAGTGAACATAAAGTCAGCACATGCTCAGTGCCTTGTTGCCACTGGAGTCTACAATAAAGTCTGGCCTTATCCCTTGTAGATGCAATGGTGTACATTACTCAGGTCAGCTCCCACACTGAGTACAGATATTTTCTTATATGTGTACAGATACGCTATTGTATATTTTTGAAACCACTAAATGTATAACAGGTACCATGTACTGTACTTTCTGATCTAACTATATGTGTCTGGCCCAATCAGCAATATTTTCATTAGATTAGATGAGATTACATTTTTTTAAATAAAATGTTGTAAAATAATAATAATAGCAGGAACAAATAGTAACAAAGTGAGCAGCGTTATGGACCAGGACGATATGAAGCAAGAAACTGTTAGAGAAGAGAGAGGGGAGGAGGAGGAGGAAGAGAAAACGGGGGCTGTGATGATGTGATTCAGAATGATGCTTTTAACTGGGGCAGACTGGATCTCCGGTAATGAACCATCCTACTGGAAGAATTATGTCTCCTGTTTGTTTGGTCATCTCACAATAACACTGTTTATATGCCTGTATAAGAGATATGTAAGCCATATATATTTACTTGCATATTTACATTTACATTTACAGCATTTAGCAGACGCTTTTATCCAAAGCGACTTACAATTACATTGTTCTATTACATGG
>JAODLI010007221.1:0-27503 GCA_027575585.1 Percopsis omiscomaycus | reverse complement strand
ATTGGATAATCAGGGTCCAATCAGTAACCAGCATTGCTGACATCATTAAATTACAGAGTATTTATTGGTTTAGAGACCAAAATATGTCATGACCATTCCAATGGACACAGGGTCCGAAGGGGTTAATGATAACATTACCAGATAATTTAAAGCATTGGCTCGTAACAGAAAACTCTTTTCACAGGAGGTATTTGAAATTAGATGTAGGCGTACATTGGAGTACTACATTAAAGTAATGAGTGCAACACAATTGATATTAGTTCTGCTGTAATTCTTTGCAGTTGCAGTTTGAACCTGCAAGGTCTTTAGCAAATAACTATCTAGATGGTGGCAAGCTCACAGTTCCAGTATGCTGCCAAGAATGAATGCAGGTGGAGTTATATTCAAGAAGAGGATGCATTATAAAGCTGTGTACCCATTAAATAGTGAGCAGGAAGGTGGCAGAATTATGACTGCAGCCCGGGAATAGGATAAGATATTCGATCTTTTTATATCTCCACAAATAAATCAACGGAACTTGTTAAGCCCTTCTGCCAGTTCTGATATTTATGTTCCTTTTGCATTCATTTTATGACGTCAATGCGTTAATAAAAATACAGGTGCATGACACAGGGCAAATTACGCATTGGCCTAGTCGCTGGAGAGGATGGAGCACTGAATATTTCTCTCCCGCCTGCAACGGAGGGGGAAGGCCTATGTATTGATCAAGCACAAGGTGCTCAGAAGGACACATCACTCTGTAGCAGTCCGGTGCATGTGGGAAATGTGACGCAAAGTGCAATCGCTTTGGTTGTCGTCCCCTCGCCTGATTTATTTTTAACGTGAGTCTGCAGGTGGCTGGCCAGGAATTGCTCCATCTCTGGAGGGCAAACAGGACACAGTGACTGCGAAAGGAACAACCCTTGCAAGTCGTAAACCTCAGAAATTGGAAAACAAAAGTCATACCAATAATCTGCCTTGATATTTCCCTATTACCTCAATAATATTCCTAAGAAGAAAGGAAACAATGTGCAGTGAATGCAAGATAACTTGTCTCATCTGTTTTTCCATCGGTTTTCATTATAAACTCCTCACTGATATGATCATTTGATTTGACATTCCATAATTCACATCTTCTATGCAGGTAAGAAAGACAGGCTTCTTACAGTGTTGCGATAATTGCGCTAAAACATTATACACAAAAAACAACCCAGAATTAGTAGCCGACCATATATGTTGCTCCCTGTTGTTCTGAATGTAACATTTCTGGACTGCAATGGAGAATCTTAATATAAAAGATTGCAAAAACAGAGCTTATCATGATTTTAAACCATTCTACTTGAACTAAATCTCAACCAAAAATATATCAAAGTTCTAATTCAGTGACAGCAGATGAGCACATATTGTAAGCTTACAGAAACCAGTCTTACAGAAATTCTCAAAGTGAGGGAGTTTCCTAATGTGAGCGGGAATTGAGTTCAAATTGAACCCAGTTGTATATCTACAGACGTGTTGTAAATAAGGATCTTAAAAATGTTTTGTGGCACGCATGCCACCCCCTTGTGGTCAGGCAGTATGGTCATTTAGAGGATGCATAAAACCGCAGACAACGGCAGAAAAACGGTGTACCACCCTCGGTCTGATCGGGTCAACAAAAAAGAGACCATCTGCCTGCTCTGTGGAGGCCGAACACAATGTGATGCTTAGTAGAGACGGGATATATACACGAATCACTGACCACAACAGCTGCATGATGTTAAAATAAAAATGCAGACTAGCATCAGTGTTTACAGAAGTCCACAAGCCACTAGCCAGCAAGGAGAGGGCGGTAGGAGGTCCTGGAACAGGACACAGGGGAAATGTGGTTCTTTCCCTGCGAGATGAGAAAAACTAACTGCCGTTATAATGGTGCCCAGGGGAATTCGAACCCCTTACCAATGAGCAGCAGGCATTCTGCTGGTCCTTAGGCGAGCAGACACACTTGACACGATGAAGGTCACACTAAGTGTGTAGATGGATGGAGGACGGGATGGGGATGAGGGGGTGGGAGGGGAGGGGAGGGGGGTGGCCTTGGGCGATAATGTGATGCCTTATGCATCAATGCAGCTGTTAACAGCTCAGAGTCAAGGTAGCGTGCAGTGGGTGTGTATAATGTATGTATATGCATGTACATACATATCTACAGTACATACATTACATGAATACACGCAATACAAGAGGACCACCATGAATAATGGCTGACTCTCAGACTGAGACTTATAATGACAACCCACTGCTAGCGCGGGACAGGCCAGCTGCCACAGTCAGCTCGGCATGATTAAAGATAAACAATGCTACTAACTGTTACTGTGTTGCTGTCCCTCTGAAGCAGCTAGCATCATATGAAAAATTATTGGAATTAAAAGGTAGTGTCCTCCGCCCAAGGGCAAAATGAGGCTCCTCTCATTATGAAGGGAAATTCATTTGTGATATTATTCTTACTCTTCATGAATCACTAATGAGGGGTGTCAAACTTCATCTAGCACACTCCGTTATCTAACTGCAGCAGAATCAATGAGTCTGGACGGTCTTGTTTAGAGAGACAAAACTACAGTGAGCTTACTCATCTCCCCAACGCAAGCGTTCCGGGTCACGAATTCAAATGAGATCATACTTGCGTTGTCCTTGTGCTAAAACACGCAAAAGGGTTGTGTTTTCAATACAATACACAAGGATTTGCATAATGAGAATTGTTCTATCCATGGCGATCGATAGAAATGATGGACAGAAATGAGAAAGGGGCGAACTCAACAAACCTCTAACGTATTTGTCAGTTTCTGTGACACGTACACAGCGGAAATGGTGTTGACAGCAGCCGCAGCGGAGCAAGGAGCGCTGCAGAGAGACGTCTTCATCAAAGCTGTGAGCCGTGATGATGACAGCCATATGAAACACAGACACTGAGTGATGGCAGGGCCTACTAGAGCGACCGACAGTTGAATCTGAACCCCGATCTGTGACAACGACACGACCCTCTTGATACGTCATGAGGTAAACTTGGCCAGAGGAACTTATTGCACACTCCCAGATGGGGTTCACATCTTAAATCCAGGAGTAAAACCTTTATCACCTGTTCTTTTCCAGCATTAAAAACAACTGTATATTCCTCCAAGGAAAACACTATCGTTGGGACACTTGGAAGTTTTGTTTTGTTCATTAATCCCCTCGCGTGCAACTCCAGATTTCACTCAGAGCTTTGATCTGCACTGTAAACGTCCTCCCGGTCCCTGCTGATGTGGCAGATCCAAAACGTAATGGTATGTTAGCAGCACAGTGGTCTACCGCTGGGAAAAATGTAAGCAGCCCTCCACCTCGGCCTCTTGCCTCGTCACAGCCCGATGCCTGGGGCTAATAAGTAAACTGGCTCTGATGGCTCAGCTGCAGACCTTAAAGTGCGTTAGTGTGTTATCTAACATGTAAAATGGAGCATCTTCTGTCCTCCTAGAAAATGATACACTATGCCTTTAAAGTGATATTGAACTTTGGTGAAATCTTTGACTGTAAGTCCAACCAAAAGAGAATATTTAATCATGAACCTTGGGGTGTTGAGGTAAGAACGTTGAGGCTATCTTTTAAACTCCAACTTAAAGTGGTAGTGTGTCATTTTGACCACACGCGAGTGTGTACGCACGTGTGTGTACTTTATGCTTTCGATTTCAATTCAAACAGAATGGTGGATTTCATGGTCATTGGAGGCATCCACCTGCAGTTCCCCATGACAGTTGGGTTTCTCCATGTGTTCTGTTCATGTTCTGTCCATGTTTCTGTTCTAGTCCTGGTTTTCTGTCTCCCATTTCTTTGTCCATGCTTTGGTTATTGTTGTGCTCCCCTGTATACTATTAAACCCTGTGTTTCTGTCAGTTTGTTTCTAGTGGTTGCCGTTACTTTCTAGTCCCCTGTGTTCTGTTACATGTTGCCTCTCAGTGTTGCCAGTTGCCGTTTCATGTGCCTGTCTTAGTTGCTGATTCTTGCCTACCCTTTGCTACTTCCGCCATAGTGACTACTCCGTGTACCGAACCTTGCCTGTTCCTTGACCACGAACCTGCTGAAGTAAATACCTTACTGCACTCATGTCTCCGTGCCTCCCTTGCACTTGGATCCTCCACCACACCGACGTCAGACTCTGATTCTTCTTCAGATATTATGCATGTTTATACTTCATATGGAAATACCCTGCCCAAAATCTGAGGTTTTAAAACACTTGTGTAATGGTGCCAGACCCCTTTAACTACTTTCTCAGTGTCTTCGGATGCTTTGACCCACTGAGCTATTAGAACACGTTCAGCTTCGAATCACAGAGCCTATTGTTAACAGTCATTTAAAGGGATAGTTACAGCTACTGTTCTTGAATCTCAATGTACACATCCATCTTCCTAAACGGTTGACAGGGCAATAACCTTGTCATTCGCAGAGAGACTGGACTGAATCACCGAACCACTTTAACAAGTACACCCTTGATATTTCGCTCACCACTTAATTAAATCCATAAATTCTACATATTTATGTTTGGACTGTTTTGCTTGGTACTGGTAATGAGAGTCGTGAAAAGGTCTGTCTGGCAACACCTCCGCCCGCTGACCGAAAGCAAACATAGCTCGGGATGAGGGTCACTTAGCTGGTGACGTCAGACAATAATATATTCATTTGGATTGGCTCTTTCCACACGCATCTAAATCTCAATGAAAAAGCCTCGTCCCAAAGTATAAACCTTGACTTTACCAAAATCTCCACTCTCTACTCACAGTTTGCAGACATATAAGTCGCAGAGATGATCTGAGACATTTATAAAAACACTACAGAGAAACACGTTATGTACGAGAGAGAGGCATACAACACTTGAGGTTGGCCTTCACCTCCCTGATTTGTGAGTGTTCACCCCTTTGACACACAGCTCAGCAGTTTGTTTGGGTAGATAGGGAGGCGCTGTAATGTATCACAATCAACCGTACCCACTGAGGCGTGGAGAGCATCTGGACCCAGCTGATTTTAGTATGCCCCTGGCATAGCGTGGTGACAGAAACCGGGGCACTCACTCATTGGTGTCCGATGGGGAGGGAGGGGGACTCTTAGCGGTGACCTAAGATTGGCTTCTTGCTATTACCCACAACATGCGCGGTTTCCAATAACCGGTTGTCCATCTTCCCCTAAAGAAATGACAAGAACACAACATTGCATGTGGCAACTACAAAATAGGTTATTCTTAATGAACTTTGCCCTGTAAGGTTTTCAATGTACTAAATACCAGGGAGTTAATCATGGCAGGTGAACTGCTTTTGTGGGAGCCCCGCTGTACTCTTGACAAACAGTGATAAAAATCGGCTTTGGCATTTGGATTGCCTTACCTGCAACGGCTTCCTTTCACAACTGTGACAGATTCTGCAATTAGCAGCCAAAGAAGATTGCCAACTGCTGATATTGCTTTGTACACACACCGCCCATCTCCTCTCAGCCGGTACCTTTTTTCTGTACCCAGCCATTACTTTATCTAGACATGCCATTTCCAACAGAGAATGCTAGCCAATCATGGCAAACAAGCGGGCATTTCCTTCCAATGGGGCAAGCTTTGACAGCAGGAGAGCTTTCAGCCTCTGAAGTTAGTTTTTGTCGAAGGCTCCTCAGGTAAAAGCAGATTTCTTATTCTAAATGTAGACCAGCACTCACAGTATAGATTATCCTCAAACATGATATAATTACACTTAATTGGACATTTCTTATGGGAATAAAATTTGTTTATCACTTGCTTGCAGTGTCTGTAGAATGACACTGAAATGGAAATTTCCCTAAATTACTATCAATAACATCAAGACATCAAAATATTTAAGGGTCCTATAATAATATGGTAAATATACATCATTAAATTGTAAATGCTTCCTTACTGGTAATTCTGTTGACTGAATACCTATGCGTATAACTACAGCGCCCACAATGATATGTTTTGCGTTCCTTATTGCTGGTAAATTATCGCAAGATTCAAATCCATATCTTGATATGATTTACCTTTATTGAACTTTATTTCCCTGTTGAATTGCGCCTTCCCTCCCCCAAAGAAAATGCCTGATATTTCCAGCACAGTCCAGTTTCACAGTCATAGAGTCTAAATTGAGGGTTGTCCGGTATAATCCAGGCTTTCCCAGTCATTGGCCTCTTTGCATTAATAATTCATTTTCCCAACCCCATTTTTTCCCAGATGGTGTCATTGGGATGTGAACCAGTCTAAACCCTGCTTTCCTCTTTTGGCTAGACATCTCTCTGAAGGGCTAAAGGGTCAACCAAATCCTTTATGCCACAGAGGAGGGCCGTCAAAACAGAATACAAAATACCCATTTGAGTATTTTATGTGATGTTAATGTACCGTATAAATACATTTAAAGAGGTTTGATGCTTCACAGGTCATACTGCCCTGTGAAATATGAAAAGGCACACTGTAAAAAATTCTAGACCAGTTATTTTCAAATGTTTTGGGCCAAGACCCCCAAAGTCTGTGACCTATTCAAACTATGAAAAGGTTCCTTTTAATAGCATAAAATAAAAAATGTATAATATCAACAACCATGACCACTATTACAAATGTATGCATGTTACAATAGCCGTCATACACTTATGTATGTACGTATGCTCTGCGTTGCGTCTTGCTTCCCAGTCGACAGGCATTACAGCATTTTGTCGACAGCATTTTGTATGCTCATACAGCCACTTCAAATTTATCAGCATTCAAGTTCGTTACATTTCTACCGCAACATTACAGTTTTTTTTTTACAATCGCTATGTGGACCGAACTGTGCGTCATTTCTCATTGCTTTGGCACAAAATGCATTCACTGCATCTTTCATGAACTCTTTTGGCAGGTCCACCACTGGCGCCCCGTTTAGACAGAGCACGTTAAAGATCCTGGAGACGCTGGTGCAGTGGGCATTGATGCTATTGACTGGCCCTCACGTTTCCCAGACCTGAATCCAATTGAGAACCTCTTATTAACTACATATTATTTTATAATGGAGTTACTTAAAATGTGCTCCATTGTAATAGATGCCCCTTTTTACATTTGAGCCCCTGCCCCTGTGGAACTCTTTGTACGTCCCTGGCCATGTTACAGGAACGTGCACGCGTGGAAAATGTAAAAAACAAAACTCACTTTCATGTTGATACACGTATAGTCCAAGTCCTGAGGAAAAAGTACAGGATCACAGTGGAGCCTTAAAAAATAACACCCCATTCTTGTTCCTCCATTAATAGTGAATTCATTGGTTGCCCAGCCTGGCTTTGAGCCCCCTGGTTAGATAACATGTAATACTATCCACTTTGACATTTCCTCACTAAACTGTAATCTCTGGAATTTCAGCTACTTTTCTTGAGCCACACAGTCTTTCCCCCGAAGACAGCCTTCCGACTCCTCTATCCATTTAACACCAGGACAAGGATGTTCAAGGTACTAAGGTGAAAACAGCTTAGCTTTGTTTAATCTGTTGGAACAATAATAGGTTTTCAATGATAAGAACTAAAAGGGCCACATTAACATTAGCTTACCGCCCAGTGCAATATGGTATTATAACTCGATTCAAGGTCAGGGTGGGGTCAGTTCAGGAGGCATTATTGTATACAATATAGAGAAGGGAAAATAATGAATGTAGCCTTTAGATGTGTATTTTTAAATGAGTTCCAATAGTGCTTCACATTACAAACAGAACAATACAATTTCAGTGTGTACAAAGAACTTGTCAAAGTCCTCAGGAGAGGAGAGAGAAAAGAGAGCTGTCAGACTTGTGTAGGCAGGAGGGCAACATCCGTGATGAGGGGGGTGGGGTTAGGCCGTCGAGAGCCCTGCTCTTTGTTGCGATGTGAGGGACAGACAATGCTACTACTGTTCTTGGTTCCAAAACAGCCAAAGCAAGTTACAACTGTGCTCTCTCTTTAGTGATAGTCTTTATTCCTCCTGCTTCTCCTTCTATCTGGTTCTGTCATTCCCCTGGCCTTATTTCTCTGTCTCCACTCTGAAATCACATGCTTCATATTGATGAGATTCCCTCAGCCCTTCTCGCCTGTTGTGTTCTCCACCCAGCTCCTTTTCCCATTTCAAAAGCTGTAATGATTGTACAAAGGGTATAATCATCCCAACAGTAATTACCAACATTTATTTTTTACTTTTTATTTTTGTGGTACAGATATGTAAATTTGCCTGTGCTCCTCGACATGTGTCCGGAATTCCCCTTGTAATGGAAACAGGTGTTAGAAATAAAAAAAGATGTCGCTTTGATTTCGAAACTTGCACTCTCCTCTACTCCTCCCCCAACAGAGATTCTAGCTCACTTTCATACAAAGATAAATACGACGGTGAGCTGGGGCAGCAATGGAGGAGTGTATGTACCTTTAATTGCATGTAGTTGTGTCTCAAGGGCCTTTCAGACCTATTATGGCATGTCATGTTTTTACACAACCATTATAACCTACAGTGACACAGTGACACTACAAGACATCCAATAGCCTAGCTGAATATCATGTAAAGGTAATAATTATTGTGTAAATACAATGACTGTTGTTGTAAAATCACGTTAATATTTTAGGGACATGAAAACGCACAGGGAATTCACAAATTGCTAGTGTCAGCGTTTTCCTCACATCCTATTAGTGGATTTATTTTATGCTACTGTATATTGAAATTGTTGCGTCAATAAAGATCAGGCCACAAATGTTATGGAGATATACGATATATGACACCAAGAGCATGAGGAACACACATCTACGGTACATGAAATAAGGATGCGTTGACTGTGCTTTCAGATGCGAATGTCATAAAATGGTTCACATAAATGTAAGCGCAGCCAGCTGTGGAATATGAGAGCCATTAAAATTAGAGAGGGCACTTTTAATTTTTGATTTAATTGAACAAAGGAAGGAGGACTATGAAGGACGTTTATACTAGGACTCAATTTAAAGGGACACTCCCCGATTTATGACATGAATGGCCCTTGTGGTTGGAGCCGGCTTAACAAAAACTTTGTTTTGGTTTGAAACTCTAAGAGGTAATGCCCCTAATCTGCATTCCTCTCTACTCCTCGCCCTACAGCACTCACAGGCTCATGCCCTTCTCTACCTCTCCCTCTACAGCTACACACCTGTTCATGGACAGTTGTGTTTTTTAAATATCAACAGGGGATGAGTTGGGAATATGGGGTTAAGGGGCGCTACAATGCAACGCAATCGACTAGTGTACCTTTAACTGATGAGTTGAACAGAGACTAAACTCTGATAGCCACTATTATTTAAAATATAGGGGAGAGAGCGATAGGAAGAAGGAATGAGTCAGTGAGAGAGAGAGATGGGGAGGAGGATTGCTACAGAGGGTTTCATGGAAGGAGTGACAGCAATGATTTACCCATATTCCCCACTTGCAATCTAAAAAATAAGGCACATTTAATTGAGTCAGTAAAATAAAATGCGACTGCAATATAAGTATTGATTTCACCCCCCCCCCCCCCATGCCATGGCCATCTTGAGTGGCTATTTGTTTCAAATAAAATCAATACCACAAAAATAATAGAGACAAACTTGGAAGACAGTTGGAATTTAAACAGGCAAAGTACTTGTCTTTCATCTCTCCTTGGGAGAGCTCTGTGAAGTCAACTTTTCTAGGCGCTATTTGAATAGAGTCGTGCTAATTTATTGCTGTTTGTTTTGATGAGAGGAGAGCGAAAGAATAGTGGAGAATAAGAGGATGACACAACGTTTATCGTCAAGCTTGGCTGCAGCTATTTTCATCTGTATTGCCTTTGAGCCCATCGCTTTAATGGGTGTTAATGTTGATTGTTGATCAAGGACCTGTCTAGCTTTGTGGTTTGACACAACTGGACTGCATTTGTATTGCACTGCTATACCCCATAAGGCATCCCCTTACGGTCGCCTCAGTACTGACACAAGCCCTGTCTTTCTGAATCTACCAACTGGGGCTCACCCCCAACAGTTCTCTTTATATAAAAAATGGAGTTAACCTGAGTTAACAGGGGCAATGTCGCAGCATTCAATCAGCACCTTTGTCCCTACTGTAACCAGCAGAATGTCTGAATTGGTTTTATGCGTCTTGTCCAATTGTTAAAGGTGCCATAGGTAGGATTTAGGCTATACATTTAGTGTAATTTCTTAGAAATGCCATAGACATCCGTCAGCTATCATGCTGTGTGAGAATATCTGCTCTGGTTGTTAGCCCCTGCCTATACATGTAGGACCATTTACATTTTTGTCAACAGGTTTGTCAATGGCGCTTCACAATGGCAGACTAACGGGCTCCAGAGGGAGGGAGCAGAGGAGAAGGGGGTTGGTTTTTGCTACGTGCTCTCTTTCGTTCTTTTTTAGCTACTTCTCGTTGCCACTCTCAAGTCCTACCTACAGTACAGCAGCTTTAAATGGTCTGTAAGTTGACAAATTCGGCATGGTGACTGCTGTCTGCACGCAGTTGTTTCGCCTTGGTGGTTTGATGAGATCTCCCTCGTTCCTTTTCACCACAGTCTGTGCGTCTCGATGAGGCTGTCAAAGAGACAATGTCTGGCTGAGGGATGAGATGAAACGGGGGCGATGACGTGACGCAGTCTGCACACCTGCAGACACAAATCGACCGTGCAACCGCCTGTGTGCGTGTGTGTGTGTGTGTGTGTGTGTGTACACGAATCTGAAGATGAATACATCAATGTGATGGAAAGTTTGGGTGCTTGCTATCGTCTAGCCTTGGCTCCTCAAATGTACCCTTTGGCTTTAGCTAGGTTACAGTGCCAAGATATTAGTCATCATTGGAGTGCATATTTAAAGGTACACTCCATGGTTATATTAGAACAGGCAGGATAGTCTCGTGGTCTAGGTGTGGGACTCCCAGCTAGAAGGTCGTGGTTTCGAGCCCCAGAGTTGGCCTACCTGTAAGCGTCCTTGAGCAAGATGCCTAACCTACTGTTATCTGCTTGCAAAAACTGGTGGTTAGCCAGTTCAACTGTTGACAAATGTACTAATTGTAAGTCGCTTTGGATAAAAGCGTCTGCTAAATGCTGTAAATGTAACAAATGTAAGATGCCTAACCCCTATCTACTCTATGTAATTGTAAGTCGCTTCGGATAAAAGTGTCTGCTAAATGACCTAATTGTAAGATACCTACCCCTACTGTGTATGTTGTGCTTACCCCGGAAGCCAGAATTTCCTTCACTTCCTACTGTTTTGAAACCACATTTTGAAACACAACTCTGCATCAAAGGGGTTGTCCCCGTGGGGGGAAGGGGTAGAGAACGATTTGAGCCTAGGAGTGATGTTGGGGGCGGAAAGGAAAGGAAAATTCCGTACACAATTTGCAGAGGGTACCTTTTAAAGGAGGCCAGGCGGAATGGAAAGCACTTGAATAGTATGAGTATGAAATGAGCGAATGAATAGAGGAGTTTTAGTAAGTCATTATGGCTGGTGTGGCGGGAGGCAAACAGCTTTCCTCTGTCAATAATGAGGGAGGGTTACTGTACAGGAGGCATTCATCAGGCAAAACCTTGGTTTATCAAATCACAGCCGCTCAAAACTGATACTAAATAAATAAATAAATAAAATTAACATGCTGGCGAGGGTAGTTCAGTTGGATGAAATTTATTTCCACAAACTGAAAGGACGACAAGTGAATGACTCATTGGAGCTAAAAGGCACTAGCCGTCGCTGTAAATAGCCCACCGGGGAGAAACGCTGTCACTAATGAGGACCTGCAAGACCGTCAACGCCGCCGCACATGTTTGATGACAAACATCTCCAAACATTATTCTTTTCGAGAAATGTTAGAAGAAAGTTCCGTGCACACAATCAGCCCCTGAGATAGCATGTCATGAATAAAATATGAGCACATCAGGAAGGTTTTTTAGCTCTGTGAACACATTTAGATTCCTCGGTCTTTCATTGTAAACAGACGCTTTACAAGGCGGCGGGTTTATGAGCTAATTCCCAATTCACAGTGAGAGATGTTAGCAAAGCTTCATTACGGGTCAAAGGGTGATGTCATCTGTTGTGTTGTGTGATTTCTATGATGGGCTTCTTTTTTTTTTACACATGACCTGGTTATGCGTATCCTGTGCACACACCTCATGAATATTGATCAATCCCAAAACAGCAGCATAGCGTAGTTGGCTGGGTATGATACTGGACATGGGCCATCCTGTAAGCACCCTTGGGTGAGATTTGTAACCCTAACCCCTGTCTACTCCCAAACCTTCTACTCAGTGCAAGTTGCTTTGACTGAAATTGTAAATGTCAATTTCAAAACTTCCATATCCGGAACTGTGTCTATGATAGAACTGTGACTATGATAATCCAATAAAAATCAAAAAGAATAAAGAGTGATCATAAAAAGAAGGTCTACTCGATTTCCAGGTCTGAATGAAGAAATTAATTAATTTGCCTTCCTGTAATTGATGGTATCTTATTTGATTAATATGAGCTTGTGCAATTTGATCTCCTTTATCTTTTCATTCGTGGTTGCATTTTTGCTGCTGCATTATTTTATGGCCATATTTGTTTATTTATATATTTATGTTTTTTATTCATTACATTGTTAATTATTCGTTATCATAATCAGTTTATTAATCACCTGAATTATTTGGACTTGTGTGGCTTGACAAAGTGACCAAAATCTGCACTGAATGTGTTCCGGGGCGATCAGAAGATCAGAATTGTGTGTATCAATACCCCTGTGGCCTTTCCTCTGCGACTATAAAGATTGCCTACAGTATTTCTCTCTTCAAGTTTCCTTTGGTCAAATGAAATCTGTGAAAAGTTTGCTTTTCCACACTCCAGCCAGCCTGCACCTTGGTGACAGACTCGGCCAGAGTCAGTGTCTATGAGAGGCCCTGGTTTTCATATTACAGAAATTCCTGTGGTGTTGTTGCACAGTGCTGTGACTGTTCAGACCTCTTGCCAGGTCCATGGTAACAGACAAGACTATATTTAACTATGATTTAGGCCCGGTGGAAAGCGCCTAAAATAGTTTTGGGAGACCCTTCTATAAGGACGCCTCACGGGGGTTCATGTGACAGTTAAACATAACGGCCCTTACTGTATGCCGATTGTGTCATGGCACCTGAACATACATTGCCATTGTTTGGTTTATTGGTTCGATTAATATCCTCTGAAACATAAAAATTTTAATAGTTCCAACTGTATTTTGCTCCATAGGGAAACAGCAACTGAAGATACAAACCAACTCTAAACCTGCAGGAAAAAAACTATGATTGACAGCGTGCAACACTAAAGGTTAATTTCTTAGAAGACTTGACTTGACAGTTTCCAAAAACAAAAGGGAAACTCAAAACCTGTGCTTCAGGCACACACGCACACACACAGTAACACACCACACATATGTGCAACAACATACACATGGGCGTCTTTCATATGGTGAAGGCTTTCTACATTCAGATGAGCTTTGCCTGCAGAATCCAGGGCTCAAAGGGAATTCTGGACCATGTGGGTTTCCATCTTCTCTGGTACACTGCCGAATGGTATTTACAATATCCTTGAAACAATATCCTTTTATTCATGGATTTTGCGAGATACATGGCATTGCTATGACATATTTATAGCATACACATAACATGCAATTATCTGCTACACTTTGGGTGATCTTAATTACACGTTATGGCCTGTTATGAAATGAACCATCTTATATATCATAATGCCTATTCTTATGTAAACAGAGCTCTATGGGAAATATTATGGGGGGGTTTCAGGGGGGGATCCAATCAGAATATGGCTGCGAGCATGGATAATGATGTGGTGTCAACAGATAAACCAGCCATGTGAGACAATAACAGACATTTCACCACAAGTGCTGATGTTTAGGCTGAATGCCGTAGACCCTGTTTGGATTGCGCCATCTTCTGTTGATGTTGTTGTTCTAACAGCACAAAATGTAAATCAGTCCATCGCTGTGCGGGCAATTTTCCCTGACCACTCCAGTCCACCAAACCACGTCTAAACACAACCTTTCCTCATCTAAGCATGTCCGTTCATAACCATAGTGGAGAGCATGCCCAGAGCGGCACAACACCCAGTTAATACAGTCTGATAGGGCAATCAACATTCCATTTTTTAAAGGTACACTCCTGGATGTGTGTCCTTGTGGTTGAAAAGAGCTGTCACTGTTTATAGCATTGACTTGGTATAAAACTGAAGAGAGTGCATGCCCCTCCCGCACCCGAGTGCTGAGAGGATGGCACCCCTCTCTACTCTACTAACCTCCTCCTACAGAGCTCCATAGGCTTAAACTGTTCTCTAACCCCCCCCTACAGTTACAGTACGTCATAGGGCTACAGCCAGACTTCGAAATCCAGTCTCGAAATCCATCTGTTCTATCTCTCTAACATATAAAGAGGTAGCAAGACCTGAAATGGCCTTTTGGAGCGTAGTGAGTGAACATGTTTCCCATACCGAGGGGAGGAAGGTTTGACCCCGCAGGGCTGACGGCGAGACCTTTCAGGACGGCGGCCTAACGTCTGGCCACCTGGAACATATTCCCCGAGCGTGCTTGGCCTCTGCTGTGGACCGTTAGCGGCAACGCCTGTTTGGATGCAAAGCGGCGGTTGGTTCTGCAGCGACGGTACTCTGATTATGCTGAGCCGTGCGCGCCGAGACTCCAATTACCCTGATGTGCTGAACGGCCCCGACGGCTGGTGTCCCAGGTGCACACAGAGTACACGGGGCCGGAGAGAGGAACCGCTTTGGACAGCAGAGGTGACTTTCTCAGCAGGATGACAGGTGAGGCTGCGGAGCAGACTGGAGAGATGTACGTGGCAAGCATCTTGTCAGCTTTGCATGTGAATGTGTATCCTGGTGAAACTGTTTTTTTCCTTTGACAAGCTCCTGTCTATACGCCCACAAAGAGGGCAAGCTTTATTCTGTCAGCTAGATGGGTTATGATTAAGTTAAATGGGCGCCCCCTGTAGCTTCCGAGGACACATTTGCATGGCTGGATTATCACAAAGGTCAAAGGGCAATTGCGGCACCTTCTCTTTCCCAAACATTAAATATTTCATTGAATTCTTTATCGTTCTTTAGACTGTGAGTGCATTAAAAAAACTCACAGGGCATTTCCATTTGCACCTCATCCCTCCTGAAAGCAAATTTCTCCTTTCCATCCAGCGTCAGATCTGCTGATTCAGCCTTCCCAGAGTGTATGTGGTTTATGGTTAATGAATGGAATAAGTAGGGGACCTCTGTGAACTCTTAAGTCTGTGTCCTGAATTTTGGGTCAACAGTCTCATTTGGCGCTCATTGTACATTTAACAATGACAGCTGAAACCGGTTTGATCTGGTTTTCAACCAAATATGTCGCTGCAGCGCTTTAATAATTGAAAATAATTTTCGCTATAAGAAAACAACCAATTACGCTAAACATGGCTATAATAATATAGAGATGTAAAGGAAAAAAATACAGGGCACCCGAATGAAGAGCCGGGGGTCCTATTATGTGCTTGCCTTAATCACAGCGTTCATTAAAGGTGAGCAGCTTTGCGCCATTGAATGAAGCCCTTTCCCACTTAGGAATTGCTATTAGGTGTTTCTGTGCCATTAATCAAAGCAATTGGCTTGATTAAAGACTTCATGTTGGAAGTGTGAAGTTGACAGATGATCGCTTTTTAATGGTCTGCGATCTAGCTGCCCACATGTGATGTTCAGATATAAGTGCAATATGCACACACAAGGGATTAGCCACAATCAGGGATGCAGCATTATGAATATTCATAAGTGCGGGCTGAGAGTGTAATAAAATTTGACTCTTTATCAGCACTCTGCAGTTCCCCACCTGGGGCGTTTAGAGGCCTTTTGATCCAGACCTCCTGAATCACATTCAATTTCCTTCAAGAGAGATTGAGACTGATATAGATAAACAGATTATTACCTGCAGTATAGAGCAGTTGTTTGCAGGGACTTCAATAAAGGACTGGGACAATAAACAACCTTTTTTAACCGAGTTGGAGGGGTTGCAGGTTTTATGGAGTTTACGGTTGTGTCGTCACTAGCCTTGGGTATCTCATAAGCTAGCCTTAAGAAGACCTAATTAAATATTTACCTGTGTCAAAAACGATGGCAAATGAGAGCTGACAGTTGTTGGCAGGAAGAAAACGTCATTTGTCTATACCTAATCTCCCTCCAAAAGCCCATCTGTGCTCGCACCTGCCTCTATGCTCAATGGAGGTGTTTCCCCCAACAATGCCACGCAGGATATGATCCATTTGTCGCATGACAGGCACAAAGTTTCCCCATTTTAAACACTTTACAGATGTTTTCCACCGGGTGAACAGGAACATGGTCGCTATATACACAAACAAGTAGGTGTGTCCGACCGCGTTTATGCGAACGTGTTTACGTGTGTCACACTGGAACAGCTTCCACTGACGCATCCAGCTGGGTGTTTTCCTGAGTCTATGGTGGTCGGTGCTGCAGAAACGTAACGTTGACCTTTCACAGTTATGAACGAGCAGGAAACTATGTTGGACATTTAGTACTGGCCGCTCAACTTGGCGACTGGCGATGGCATCAGAGTTCACCAGAAAACGGGTTTCCATTGGAGAGAATGCTTCACACTTCTTTCTATGGAACTGTACTGACAGGCATGCGCGACACTCATTGACATGTGGTCAACATGATATTTCCATTAACGAGACAGGATAAAAACAGTCTTGAGTCCTACCAAATTATTTATTTAATCGAGGAGAACTGTGTGATGTAGCCTGCATGTATCATGCTCTTACAAATTGTAGATTCCAAACCTGGATCTACTGTGAAGTGAAATCAAAACACTCCACAGCTTTGAGGTGTCATACTGTATACTGTGTTTACAGTGGTTTAAGAAAAATTTGATTTCTTTGTAGGTTTTCAGAAAGAGCATCTTAAAAGGCGCTCGGCAAGTGTCAATGTCAGGTTTTTCCAATTTGATCCAACAAACATTAAAAAAGAAATGGTCAGGGTGCTGTGTACGTTTATGAATCCTGCAGTTAAAAGCGTTTAAATCAGTGCTTTATAATGGATGATCACTGCCCTTGAACAGGGCACTAATCTGTAACTATTTTAGTCCATGGAAAAAGAATACAGACAAGATTGTTGCTTTAAATTATCATTATGAACGGTGTGGTACAAAGGGTGACATTATTGCTGTTTAGATTGAATCACCAGGAGTCCAACTGTCAGATCAAAACATTTCTAGCAAATATCAATACAAAACAAGATAATATATTTGTTTCAAAATGCTTTGGTAATGGCATTACTCTTTTTCCAATCCAATTTGATTTAGTATCAACAAAACATTTCACAAAGGCAAAATGAATTATATGAATTGTAAATCCTTTCCCCCATACAACCAATATCATAAAATATATAGGAATGGATTCTTGTGCAGGCTGACTGGTTAATTCAAATGTTAGTTTTCTCAGTTTCACTAGGTGTATGTTACTGCCATCTTTATTACTTTCGATTTTCTTATACATACCAAACCAGCCATTTCAATTCTTTGATAGAAGTACAGTCTCTCTGCCTTTTTATTGGGGCTTGACTATTGGCTAATTCATCCCTCTCTGCTGAATGGTTCTATCAAGAATGAAATCACTCGCTGGCAGGAGCGGCATATCCTGATATGTATCTCATATCAGCCCCGCTGTTGAGAAAGTTGCGGAAACGAAAACTAAACCAGCTCTTGAACTTGCAGTGATTGCAGTGTAGGGGAGAGATGTAGAAAGACGGTTTTATAAGGCATCAATAGCCGCATCAAAAGCATGAGCTTAATTTGAAAAAGTATTGATAGTACTGTAATGGCCTTATTTTAAACCACCAGCTATTGTTGGTTGTGCGTAAACTGAGTCATTTTAGCTTTAAAAGCCCTACCTCCCTTGTGTGAGGCAAGGGCCCACTTTGAACTTATGCCCCAATTTCTTACAGGACACAGCAGGCGTCATCCCAGGGTTCCCTCATGAAAGCCTCCAGGACCAGCTATTATCCGGCAATAAAGGCCTCGGCTACACTCCACGGTGGCCAAAATCCTTGGGAGGAGATAAGACATGAGGGAGGATTTGGCTCTCAAAGCCATAAATTGTATTTTATATTCCTAACCCCACCATCTCATGTCTGAGGCTGTGTGCCGTCTCAGCTAATTGGTTAAAAGGACTCCCCCAGAGCAATGAAAAGAAAATGAAGACCCACAGATAGTCTAACAAAGGAAGATACATTTAGAATGGAAATTTCTAAATTAAAGGGAAATAATAACCAAATAAAAGCATGAAATCGTCTTCTAAAGGGGACTGGTGACCTTGAATTTGTACTCATGGCCGTGTCAACTGATTACTGCCTTCTGCTAGAGCTGTGAGAACTGCCCCAACACGTTGAATCAGTGTGAAATAGCAGGCCATCACAATAATACTCAGGAGAGATGCTGGAAAGTGTGTACTTCAGTACACCCCTCATGTTTGCGAGCACGGATTCAAAGGTTAGCTAGTCCTGCAAGTACAAGGTGTGCTAGTAACAAAGTTAACAGCGGCTGACATAAAGCAAGCCGAGTCAACACATTAAAAAAGATTCAATGCGAAGGCGGTTGATGACAAGCGAAGCCATGTAGTCCCCCGTAGGTTTTTAATCATCACACCCAGGGATGCCGGGGACTTTTTGAGAAGTCATTAGGATTATGTCAGACCGATTCATATTCTGTGCCTAACAGATTAGAACAAAACAACAACTACTGTAGGTATGAAGGTATGAAGGTATAGCAGTTCAGGATTTTGCTAATATTCTAGTTGTTGTCTTCTCATAGTCAGTAAGAAAAACGCGATCGCAACTTGTGCGTACAGATGGGAAAAACTGTTTGCAATAAAGCTTTGCAATTCGATAGGATTTCTGCATTAAATGCTCTAAAATGTAATCTGTCCTTCACCCAGTTCACAATAATATATACAATCAGATTAATTGTCTCTTTGTTGAAGACATTCACAGTCATTTGAAGTCGCTCTCACAGACGTTTACAGTCTGGGTTGGAAAAAGCTAAGTGCACCTCCAGGATAATGAGTTCTGTGGAAGGGGGTAATTGGAGTCAGCTGTTCCATTCAATGTGCTGGCATTCAGGTGTGGGTGAAGGTGAAGTGCAGATCTTAACATGGAATACTACAACAGAGTATCACGCTATCTGTCCGTCACGTAAAACAGAAAAGCTGGCTAGTGGAGCGCGACGACGACTCTGAACACAGAAGCAGAACTACAACAGAATAGCTCCAAGCAGAAGAAATGATGCTCTGTCAAGGTTCGTGACCTTTAATGTTATTGAAATGCGCTAGCATGACCTGAACTCAGACAACCCAAAAATATCAATGGAGTGGAACGTGTTTTGCATAATTTTAAAAATACCTCCTGAGGAACCGTGCTGCTAAAGGAGATTTAAACTTTTTTTCCAGTCTAGGCAAAGACTATGTGTGCCTTAGTAATTTCATCCGATTGTGTTCCTCTATTTGTATGACTTAGATTCATATCAAACCACACTTTCAATGCAGGATTCCAGGAAATTCCAAAGCAGTCGAGCACTGTTTCTCACTGCTCAGGGCACAACAATAATGATGACCCGATGTCCCCATGGATAGTAAAACATAACGTCGGGACCAGTAAAAACTAGCAACTCACTGTCCCGATGGGGCCATTGCAAAAAAATGTGATTGAAAAAAGACAAATGAAAGATAAACGTATTATAATCTCGCCATCCTCCTGCTGTTTCGCTATCTGGCACATGCATAAATAACTACCTTGCAGCTCTTGGCATGCCGTTGGCCAATCAAGAGGTGAGTAGTGATCTGACTTTTTTTACAAAAGTACAGACAACTTTCACAAACAATCCCTGACCAGCCATGCCAATAGCAGACAGCCAATCCTTGACCAGCCATGCCAATAGCAGACAGATAATCCTTGACCAGCCATGCCAATAGCAGACAGCGCCTGGTCTGCATCACAGCTAAAGCGGGTGGCTGACAATCCGTCTTCCGGGCCCTTGACCGTGCTGGTGAGAAATTTAAATGCGGATGCCCATCGAGTGATTGCACGTCTTATAACCACAACATACCACGTAACTAAAGCCTATTGCACACTGCATCGCGTTTTTCTCCGCCTTGCTTTGCACACTTCCAGTGCCAGTGTTATGCCGTCAATTGGGTCCCTTTGATGGGAGCGTGCATATGACACAATCTCTTCGCTTCCTGAATGTTTTGTTGATTTTCTTTTGGAATATTTAATCTAATGTGAAATATGGAGCTTAGTTAAATCATGCAAAAACGTATTTGATTATGCATTTGAAGCTATTATATGTTAGCACTGAGGTGGCACAGTTTCAGCCAGACAGCGTTTTTTGAAAGACTGATAAATAACAACGTATAAAATCTTGGGGCTAGTCTTGCGGCTAGTTTCAAACCCACTGGCAAAAATGTTACCGTTGAGCCCTGCAGCTGTATTTATTTGGTACGGACTTCACAAAGACTGTTTCCACTTTCCTTCAATTTCTTTTTCTCCACTTAACTGTTGTGCAACCTAACCATTCTCTGTGAATAAGGCTCTCTGTTTTTTTGGGGGGAGGATATGAAGTCACCCCTTTGGCAGAGGAACACAGGATGGTACCTGGAAAGAAGCTCTATGCTGTATGATGGACAGACTGCAGAGAACGGCCCCGTAGCCAGGCATCCTGGACGCGTCCTGTACAATTAATCTCCACCGTGAGAACCTTACAGCCGTGGCCATTCTAATTCCACTCCATCAGTCTTGCACAGAATGACCGACCCTGGCTCCTATGATAGCCCAGACCAACAGCTCAGCTTCAGATCCCATCCCAGGTCCGGCTCAAAAGGGCCTGCATGCACTGTAAAAAATAGACTGTTAATAAATGTATAAATTAAAGCATTAAACCATTGACTTTGCTTCTCAAAAACACACTGTACACTACATACATGGCCAAAAGTATGTACACCTGATCATCAAACCATGGGCATTAATATGGAGTTGACACCCCCTTTGCGGCTAAAACAGCCTCCACTCTTCTGGGAAGGCTTTCCACAAGATTTTGTTTGTCTATGGAGATTGCATGGCTTTATTATATACCTGTTGGCTCTATATAATTCCTTTATCTTATGTTAATGTGTTATTTTGAAATGTATTCAACTTGGATATGAAGAGTGGAATAAATATAATTTCATTTCGGATTTCGAGTTAAGTAAGGTAAGTGGATCTACAAATATTTTTTTCAGTGCCTCATCATTAACTTCCACAACAGGCAAAGCTTACAATAATGACAAAATAATCATCATCTAATTTATCTAGAGCAACAAATGATCTATTCAGATGGAATGCCGAATTATACGCCTCACTAATTTGATACAACAATATTTGACAGAACTTTCGGCACACTTTAAATAGCCTCATATAATTCCAAACCAACAGGACATATTTCTAATGTAACTTGAGCAACTGATCTATTGTGCAGAGGTTGATTTGGACAATATTTCAGGCTGCGTTATGAATATGAATGGGTCTGTATTCCAGAGAATGAGTATGCCATAGAGAATGTACTGCCAAGTGCTTGGTCAAAATATTAGGTTACAAAGGCTTGCCTGTTCAAAATTGACTTGAGTTAGAACGGATGTGGTTGATTAATAATACAAAATTGGGCATCTGTGCTACTACTGTACTGGTCTGTACTGTATGGCCCAAATGCTGCACGAAGCACCAACAGCTTTTGTAAGTAACCACAGGATGTCCAATATCGTTGGATCTTTGTATAACATTGTGCAAGTACTTGCTGTGCCTCTAAAGTGCACACAAAACGGTTATGCATCTGTGGCATAATTTGTGGGTTGTATGAACTGTGGCCTCTGAAGGTCAAATGTGACCATAAAGGTAATTTTGTACACGTGCGTTATCAACCTAAGAGTTATATTAATTTCTCACATGCCGAACACACAGGCCACATTTCCTATTTTCTCACATATTCAATTACATCTTTTTGAGCATTAACAAATGTAATTGCTCTTCATGTTTGTAAAATGCAATATCATTTTAACATATTCACAGAAATTGCCACATGCCTTTACACCATGATCTCCGGGGGAGGCTGTCAGTCACAAGAAAAGAAATACAGAACATACAGTATATTCAAATAGCAGGATAGTGTCTGCACAGATGATAATATAATATCAAGCTACCTGATAGGGAGCAAGACAATTTAATCTCCTGTGGTGCTGATACAGTATTATTAAGTATGAAGAACTAAATTAGAAATTACAGACAGCATGTGCATTCTTGTACTGTATGTGGTACAGAAACGTCACAAAACAATGTTGCAGGATTCATAACTGTTGTAGATATTACAACATCTTCAATGGCAAATTAAAACTGTACAGAAGACCTTTTATTACGTTTTTTCATTGCGCACCTGTAATTACCTCATCACAACCGTCACCAAAGCAACATTTACATGACCTCACTGTTGCTAAAAACCTCATTAACCTTCTGCAAAATGCAAGCAGGCCCGTTATTTTATATACCTCCAACATTTTTCTTTCATCCTACTTGCCTAGTTTATTTTTATTTATTTATTTAAATGTTTTTGTGGTCATTAAAATCCTGTATCAAACCAAAGCAATGCATTATGTCAGATGTTGTGCCTATATTTTGTAAGATGCCGAGTGCTTTGTTAGCTCAACAAGCAACAACCTATTGTATATTACAGTAAGACTACATGTTGTCCAGTCCAAGCAGGGGCACCGGGGGAGGAGGGAGTTAGGACGATTTCAGGGGCCCTGCACTGACAGGGGCCTTCACAAACCACTATTACTATTATTACTATTATTATTATTATCATATTGTAACGTCGGAGGGTGCAGTCGGAGGGTGCCGTTCCGAACTGCGCCTCGCCCCTCCCGTTGGGTCTCGCCGGAAGAGCCGTACTTTCCGATCTCAAGCTCTCTTCGATACCAGCTGTGTGTCTCGTGGGTTTGTGTTTCCCGTCTGCGCCTGCACTCAACTCACCACACTCGTCACACATAAGTAGGTTTTTTCATTGTTTCTGGCTAAGCCACACGTTTACACTATGAGACGCGTCTGGCCTGCATCCCGGATTCCCTTGAACTGGACATTTATCACGTCTGTCCCCTCGGAATACTTTCCTGAAAAGTGCAAACAAATAACTGTAAGGTCTTGACGGAGAGCAGGTTTAGGTTTAACAGCTTTAAGACACTAAATAAAATAAAGAAACTAAAAAAGGTAGGTTGCTCCAGTTACAGCACCTCTGGGGCCTGCTTGATAGAGGAGCCTACAGTATGTACTTGGATAAACAAATGAATCAATGGGCATTTGACTTCCTGTGTGACAGCAAAGCTTGCTCATCAATTCTGTGCGGGCAAAGGTTAAGTCTCGCACCCGGGATAATGGTCTTTTGTTGGCACAGCACTTGTGCGTATGTATGATGCATCGCAGTTTATGGTGTATGGTGTGCATGAAAGGGTGACAGAAGCGTGTGTATGTGTATTTGTTTGTGTGTATGTTGAGTTGTTGAGTGTGCTACATTTTATATACAGGTATATACATATATACTAGTCATATATATATATATATATATATATATATATACTGTATATATATATATATACAGTATATACACAGTACATGCTGTATATACTTACATATATACAGTATTCGTGTGTGTGTGTGTGTCTGCATGTAAACGTTTTTTTATGAGTTTGTTCCTACAGTGAGCAGGTGTGTACATGTGGATATACAGTAAGTGTGTGTGTCTTTGTTCTTGTTTTATTGAAAGAAATGTGTTTGACCCTGCTTGGTAAACTGATGTATTGTGTCCCGTCTCGTACATTTGGATTCTACTTCAGCAGCTCTCTCCAGAGACGGGACCTCTTCAGACACTGCAGGCTTTTCCACACTGTGCCTCTATAAATGCCGACAGGTCCTAATAAATCAAACGTGTGTTTCCTTTTTCTATTTTTTCCACACGGACATTTAGGAATCTTTGGTTTCCCTCCAACCGCCCCGGGAGCTCATCCCCGAACCGCCGTCGGCATGCAGTACCCTTTTATTGATTTAACAATATATTGCAGGAGAATGACTCCATTTTTGCGTTTGCCTATTGATTTGAATGGAAGGAATGGTTCTTAAAGCAGCAAGAGCTACAATGAAGAAAGTACCAATGACGTGTGAGAAAGTAGCACTTAACTGTTGAGGCAGCACTCTTTTCTAGGAAGTTGTGTTTTCTACTTCCTGAGCGGATCTTGCACAACCTTAGAGATTACACCAGATAGTAAACTAGAATACATGCCACATTTTTGCATGCCACATTTTTTGTCAGGTCAAGTACACCTAGGAGACACTATACTCTATATGCATGCTATGATGAACATCCACCAGGTTGACACCGACTGTGGTATATTTTATTGTGTCGAGCCGCAAGGTTTATTTTGCATTACTTAGTGACAAAAAGTACATAATGTTCGTCAAACTAGTTCTCTCACCCTCTTTGTAACCTCGCACCTTTTTTCAACAAGGTTTCACAAATAAAGATGCAATTGGACAGCTCAACAAAACTAATGTATACTGTGTTATATTCACTCACATGACACAGTACCAACCCATAAGGTATTTTCTATAAAATGCTGTTAATATTTTTTCATTATTTATTAATTATTTAAGTATTTTTGGTAGTAGTGGTGACTACAAATACATGACACAACATAGTAGTATTGTACTCTGACCAGTCTTTTACTAAAATGTGAGAGGATATAGGTAGATGACGTGAGGGTGACTAATCTCAGGTGTTGGATTACATACAGTAGTCATTGTTTTAGACCTGCCGTTGGCGCAGACTATAGCCTATGGAGGATTTGCTAGGGTGAAAGGGCACTCTCTGCCAGATAGACACAGCATGGAACAAGTGAGCTGACTAATGTTCAGGTGGGGCTGGAAAGAAAAACGGCATCTGCTGCTGTCGTCTTAGAACAAAGATAAACCTATAGGACACAGAGAACGGAGCATTCATAACACTTAAGAAACAAACATGTTGGGAAATATAATCTGGGAGAACAGAGACTTTTATACAAAAATGGACTGTTCTGCGAAACCGCCATCATGGTTACATCAAACAACTTTTCCACTCTGCTTTGCCTATAAGCATTTGCAAAAGCCATTATTTCTCATCTGATATATAACTATGGCCTCAGCGCCGCTGAGTCATTTGCTACTCCTATTTTGTGAAGCAGGAAATGTGTCTTCTGCATTTGAGATTGATAGTGGCGGGTTATTAATGACAACTATTTACAGTGTCCTCTTTGCCACTACAACCATATTTATTATTATTGACATTATTTGTATTTGGATAAAGATGTTTCCTTCTCTTGATTCAACGAAGACTTTGATGCAGAATGAATAAGTACTTGTGTTTTTAAATGGGAAGTTTTGTTTGTATATATGGTGGAAAATACAGCTGTTACTTAGCCGCTTCAAATACAGTCACATATCTTGAAGTGTAACACCAGTTTGAGGAAGTAATATTTGTTGTGTGCCAAAACAAGCAAGAAAAATTGTGTTACTGTGGTATTTGTCTTCTCCAAATTTGACTGGAGGGGGCAAACCCAAATTCACCCATTCACACCTTTTGTTTCTCACTTAATAAAATAATAAACTAACATTTTACATTTGATCAAACCTTTGTTCTCACATTGAGTCTTACATTGTGTGTGTTTGTGGGAGAAATTTTTTTCTATAGCCTGGAACACATGCCAGACTAAAATAAAGTTGATATATTTGGTACCAGAGGTGAAACACGACGGGTTTTTCCCCACTGTATTTTTTTCCAGTAGGCTCCAACATGCTTTAATAACGACAGAGTTTTAATTTTCAGGCATACATATTGGGCAGGCGCCAGGCCGCCAGGCAGGGTGACTCACTGCATGAGTTGTTATGAAGACCCCAAGCAGGCCTTGAGCAATCACATCAGCAGCTTCGGGAACAGCTGGGATTACTATAACCTTTTCGGTTGTTGTTATCACTGGTTCTCGCTAGGAGAAATCATTATAAAGTGTGTTACCGAGCAGGCAATTTGATATAGCCCACTGTTGAGACCTCCACTGCTGACTATCTGGCCAGTCTGACAAGACTTTGTGGGCTATGTTGCATCAAGTTACTGGAAGCTGATATTAAACAACATAGTTTTCAAATGAGCTGGTTTGCCTTGAGACCGCTCACAGATGGGACCACGTGCAGATGTAAGCATTAATTCAAGCTGTAATTTGTGTTTTTTTGGGACTCGTTCGCCATAATGAATGGCCACTAAT
Source organism: Percopsis omiscomaycus (assembly GCA_027575585.1). Classification (NCBI taxonomy): domain Eukaryota; kingdom Metazoa; phylum Chordata; class Actinopteri; order Percopsiformes; family Percopsidae; genus Percopsis; species Percopsis omiscomaycus. The sequence goes on along the minus strand of JAODLI010007221.1, from coordinate 1,140 downwards.
GCCTCTGATGAACCTCTGCTGGGGTTCTTCATACATTTGCGTGGGGGCCCACATGTGTGTGTGTGTGCCGCGGAAGAAAAATATGTAGGTCCTACAGACCTGTGTGTTCTGGCCTTTTAAAGAAACACCCCTCGATTGTGTGTGTTTTTTATAACAATAGTTTCAACCATTGTTATAACCAACCATAATTCCAGGCACAATATCGAGAAGGCTTTTGTTGTTAGAGCTCCTGCATTAGGCTACCTACATTGTATTGTTCATAAAAGTGTGGAGAATTAACTTGAAGTAGCTACTTAGCAGAGTGATTAAAGCACTTGTTCAAATGACACAATGTACAATGATACATGTGCATATTTGACACAATGGTCTGAATAGCCTGCCAGTGATTAGCAGCTGTGCTCTTGCCCTCCACCTTCCGTCCACAACTTGAGAACCCAACCACCGAGAGCGAGAGAGACAGAATGCGAGAGAGAGAGAGAGAGAATGCGAGAGCGAGCGAGAGAGAGAGAGACAGAGTAACTGGGTTTTTCACAATCAGGGAGCGCGAGAGAAGGGGCGCGCGGTAGCCGACGATACCAGCTGTCACAACACAAGAGTCGTGCGTTCGACGGCACACTTCTAACTTTACGCACCGCCAACAACACTTGTAAATGCAGCACGTTCCCTCCGTTATCCGTGCGCGATGTGGAATTCAATCAGAAGTTCTTGAATCCGCGTGGCTGTGTAGAGCTAACTAGTCCAAGAAGAAACTCATGGTATGTCGTTTCATTCATTTGCATGCTATTTCTAGGCTTATAATATTAAGTAGATACGTTGTTGCATGGTGGTCATGTTCGGTGACATCAAAAACAGATTTTTTGTGGTTAGTTGGTCTCATGGCTAATCGTTCAATCGTACCGTTTCCATGTATGATAATGATGTAACGTTACAGCCCTTAGAACCTACACTGCGAATCAATTGAATGTGTCCTCATGAAGCCAATAATGCTGGGGTGCTCATATGAATGGGTTATTCTTCTCCTGTAACTCCATGTGTCTGTTTCATTGGATTAAAGTAAGGGAGAACCGGCAGCTAATTTAAAAAAAACACGGCACTTTCTAGCTGAGAAAAACGCTGATTGCCATCCATAACGTTGCGTTG
>JAODLI010007205.1:0-27517 GCA_027575585.1 Percopsis omiscomaycus | reverse complement strand
CTCTCTCTCTCTCTCTCTCTCTCTCTCTCTCTCTCTCTCTCTCTCTCTGTGTAGGTGTGTTTTTTCCATGTATTCCATCATACTTAAGTCCGGCACAATGTATACCTCACACAAAGGGCACATTATATTATTGTTTTGTATTGTAGTAGTATTGTGTTTATGAAATTTTTGCATTTTTTCCTTTCCTCTATTGTATTGCTGTTTTGCAAGTGTGTGTGTACCCTCATACTGCTGCTGATGGCCGTGTTTCCATGCAGAATTTGTTTATTATGTCACGTTCATTAGCTTTTGATGAAATCCTTTGCTAGACTGTACTATAAAATATAGATATTTTGACAGCACGATAAGAGTTAAAACACACTCTATTAATGCCATATTTAAATATTGTAGAAATATTTTCGCTGTTAAATCCATGCAACTATTGCCTTGCATTTACTGTAATAGGTGGATTAGTGCTTAGAAATAAAGGCACTGAAACAAAGATGCTGACTAATGTAGAATGAATTAATATTATTTCACTTTCGGCCTCAATGACCATGAAAGCAAAACAACGTTGTCGTCATTGTATCCAGCTGTTGCACTTGCGCGCATCTTTACCTTTAAGACGCACAGGGCATCGCTTTGTTTTAAAACGGCCCCTCCATTTTAGAGACTGATCCGTGGTATTTATATGATCCGGTTAGCAGGTCGTTAACGACGTTAACGGGACGTATTGAGCCGATGAATATCGCTGGAGGATCTTTTGGCCGAGAGCTGATTCGTACTGAGATTTTCATTATTTGTCGGCCTACGAAGGGGTGGCGGGGGCGAGCGGACGGGACGCGCCGTGGGGCCGGGGTCCGAGAGGAGGGCGCGTACACAAAATACTTTCCCTTTAAAGTAAGGGGACAGCTAAGCCGTGGAGGGGGAGAGGAGAAGAGATAAAAAAAGGAAAGGAAGAAACACAGTGAGGGTGGGAGGGAGAGAGAGAGAATTAGAAAAAAAAGAAAGATGTCATCCTGTCGATTGAAACGCCGAGGCGGAGCCATGGATCGCGGCCGAGCGGGAAGCCTGTAGTTAGGGACAAGGTTTACGCAACACCGAGGCTTTGGACGCATCGTTTGGGCCTTTCGGAGCACCAGAATAAATGACATTCTGCAACAGCTGCTGACTATGATTATTACGTTCTGACTACACAGTATTTAACTACTAATAAGGTTATCCTTATTGTGCATGCATTCACCGAAATTTATTACAATAGATGTAATTGCAAAATAAGCAAAATATGTATACATGCACAATTAAAGCATGATATAACCCATTTTGTTTTTACCTGGATGAGTGCTTGTAGGTTGCCAGATTAGAGATAACCATATTAAATAACAACTTAACCTATGCCAACATAACGGCTATCACCGTAAGGTGATCCTACCTAAACATCTGGCATCACAAAGTTCCTTTAGCCCAGGAACATACATATAAATGTGTTTTTTTATAGCAGCTGTTTGTAATTTAGCTACGTTGCTCTGCTGCCTCGCTGGGATTTAGTGCGATAGCGTCTAGTTCTGTTGTGGTAGCAACCAAGATTGGGAAAATGGACACCTCCTGGAGTAATTTTCTCTTTCAGGTAAGCAAGCGTTAAATATCGTCTGTCCTCCAACTGTGGCGAAGTCTCTTGCATGGGTTGTGTGGGGAGTATAAAGGTGGGGGCGGTACAATTTTCGGACTAGGCCTTCTGTGTATAGGCTACTGGTTTAGCTGGTAAACAGTAATTTTTCACTATCTGCTGTTTACTACTAAGTCGTAGACAGGTCTAGCTGGACAATTAACCATGTCTGTGTGTGCTTTTTCTGGCAATGCTATAAAATAAGTAATTTTTACTTATTTAGTGCATGGCTGGACCAAATGTATATTTACTATTTGCTGCTGCTTATTTATTAAATTTTTTAATTTGGGGGGTGGTAATGCTAACCATTCATCTGATTATTTTGCTCTCAGACACCACCGGCTCAGAACCAGTCTGAAGCTCCTCTGCAGTCGGACTTGCTGCCAGAGCTGACAGGCTCGTCTCAAAGTCCCCCATCAGAACACATGCCAGCACCCCCGTCCACAGTCGACACGGCTGCCCTGAACGAGGAGCCAATGCTGGGTAAGGGAAGGTTGGCCACACAGACTTTTGCATCCTGGAGGTCTGAGACGGCAAGTCCAATTGACCTCATCTGTCCCTGCTCCAGTGTCAGAGGGGTTTACAACACTATTTTGCACAGAAAATCAACACAGCCTTAATGTAACCTCTAATTGGACACAGAAAATCTCTCTCAAACTATTCAGGAAGAAACGACTAAAGTGAAATCATGGTTGCCTTCTAGCCAAACACTACAATAGTTTTCACTGGAGGACATGCCTTCAAAAGCCAGCGTTTTGGTTGGTTGGAATAAAAATCTGTAGAGTTTTACCTCCAGCACAAATGATTCCGTTATATTATATTTCCATTTCCTGATCATAAAGTCACACGTATCTATGCATCAATCTTATTTATATTATACAAGTATCTTGTTTCTTGTTCTGTATAGCAGTATTGGCAGTAGAATCCTGATATTGGGATTGGGATTTTTGGTTGACCAAAGCCACAACTGCATCCCATCGTGTTACCTAGTCTTGTTAGTTTGCACGTCAATGCTCAAAGAAACACACACACACACACACACAGCAATTGGAGTGTGACATTACTTACTAGGCTTTTACTGATGGCCTTTTCCTATTGTAGTCTGTATAATCTGCAGACTGTCTGTGTTTGTAACAATAAAGACCATAACATGCCCCCTCAGTCAGCATGGTGAAACATTTGGAAATGCCAGTAGTCTTCAGACATCTAGTCTCTTATATCTGAATAGCTGTCACAGACTGTCTCGTGTTTTACATGCAGACTGCATTCTGTATGGCTGTACTTATAGCAGTAAAGACAAAATGCCACAAAACAGCACACAATTCAGAATTTGCTAATTTGATTTGTCCTGGATGTATGGAAAGCCAAATGACACGTAAACACCTCAGAACTGTAGCCTATCATGTTCTCCACAATACAGAGAGTATCCGGAGTGAGTTACAGTGAGTACAATTACAAATATTAAGGATGCTTACTGGTGGGTCCCTGCTGGGCCTGAAACCCAAATGCAGAGAACGCTAGACTATCCTGCCCCCAAAACAACCAATTATCTTCACAGTTTCGGGAATAAAGTCAATATTTCAGCCCAATTTGCGCTGTTGTTGAGGAAAAAGGTTGTACTCCCATCCCTTCACAAAGAAAGTAGCTATAACATTTTACTAATAAGACAAGACAGTACTGATCCCTGAAGGAAAATTCAACTTAAGGCTATATATCACTCGTATCACATATATCACTACAAAAAAAATCACTCATATATCTACAAATATACAAAGATACTGTACATGTGCAAAGGTTAGTACTTTGCTATAACCGCGTGGTCCAATGTGGGCGGCTATACAGGGTAGTGCAACAATATTAATTTACTTCTTAATGCCGTAGTGGCAGTACAATGGAGTTGAAAGGGGCCAATTTATTTATTTCAATTTTTGATCCCCTATGAACTTAATCGTATCAGATAAATGTTACTGCTACATTTTCTGAAGTACAACCCTTTTCTCAGCATTTCTGGCTGCGAGGGGTGAGCACTGAATACACTAAATTATGGGTGAGGTTTTCAGTGAAATGTACATGTAATGTCTTTGCTCTCTCTGTGTCTTTCAGTGAAGCCAGTTGTTAAGCCCACCCGGCCAGCCCACATCTGTGCCACCTGCAACAAGCAGTTCAAAAACAGTTACAACCTACGGCGCCACCAATCGGTGCACACCGGCATCCGAATGAAGGACCGAGCCACCCGCGACAAGGAGGACGTAGGGAAGAGTGGGGGAGGACGGGTGGAAAGACAGACGGTGCCTCTCTCCCTGCTGCACCTCACCCTGCCCCCTGCTCCCCCTCCTGTGCCTGCAACCCCTGCTGCCCAGGAACCCCTCCCCCTGGCCGCCCAACTGGCCAATCAGGAGGGCCAGTCTGTTGCAGTATCCATCGCCCCGGCTACTGTAACCATGGCGGCGGCACCTCAACCTCTTCAGGCTGCGGTTGTTGTCGTAGGTTCCATGGAGCAGGTGGGTTTGATCTTTCTGTGAGTGTGTGTGTGTGTTTCAGATAATGCTACAGGTATATCAAAACCAAAAAGGAGGTGAAAATGAACATGATAAAATATATGAAATCCATGAATGATAATAACAATGAACAACAATGTTGATTTTTAAAGCTTTTGTAAAGTTTCTGTAAAACTAGATTAAGTCTTCTGATTTATTGTGCCCTTGTCATAACAAGTAATGTTAAGATGCTATTATCTGGCTCTTACCTGATCCGCCCTTTTGCCAAGGTGAACCACCGGTTCCAGAATTGTCATTCTTGAGAACTGTGAGCAGTATTGTAATTGCATCGGGATACACTGAAACGGGGGCAGGTAAAGCTACTTCTAGTGTACAGTCTTACAGCTTCCCTTGGCCTCTGCCTCCTCCACCCCGCAGAATCCCAACCCCAATCCCAGCTCCAACCAGGTGAGGAAGAACCACGCGTGCGAGGCCTGTGGGAAGGCCTTCCGGGATGTCTATCACCTGAACCGCCATCGCCTGTCCCACTCAGACGAGAAGCCCTACTCCTGCCCCATCTGTCAGCAGCGCTTCAAGAGGAAAGACCGCATGAGCTACCATGTGCGCTCGCACCAAGGCGGGGTGGAGAAGCCCTACGTGTGCCCTCACTGCGCCAAGGCTTTCTCTCGGTAAGAAGGTCCAGTCAGTCAGCTGGGATAGACTTCAGCCCTCTGACCCTGAACAGGAATAAACAGGTAGAGAGAATGAGAGGACGGATGGGGGGATGGGTGGGTTTTGAACAGCTTTTCTTGGGATGTTAATCAGACCCAAAACAGCTAAATGTCTTTCCTGTGCGGAGGTGAAATGGCTCAGAAATGAATCCTCACCAGTGTGACTGGGAACATGAATTAACATAAGGTCTATAGTGTCTAGAAAGTCTTTACAACAGCTGTGTGTGTGTGATGTTCTTGTTTCCTGTCATTTGCTTTAGACCAGACCACCTCAACAGTCACGTCCGTCAGGTGCACTCCACAGAGAGACCCTTCAAGTGCACAGTAACTATCTCTTCCTGTCTATCTGGTGGTCTGTATTTGTCCTTTGAAAATCTGTGTGTGAGTATTGATGCGTGCGCTCGCGTCCTCCACAGACGTGCACGTCTGCGTTTGCCACAAGGGACCGCCTGCGGGCCCACCTGATCCGGCACGAGGAGAAGGTGCCGTGTCACATCTGTGGCAAGCTGCTGTCCGCTGCTTACATCACAGATCACATGAGAGTGCACAACCAATCCCAGCATCACGCCTGCCACCTCTGCAACCGAAGTAAGTCAGACGCAAACATGCCGCGTTCCAGTTGTACTCGCAAGTCGGAATTTCCGAGTTGGAGGTTGGGAGTTTAAACTGGAATGCCCCCTCAAGTCGGAATTCAAACTTGGAATATCGGACGGAACCTGACCAACCCCGAGTTCAAAATTCACTCCTCCTCAAAACTGTAGTATTATACTGTTTTTAGCACATCTGTCTTATTTGTGTCTCATTAAATCAGTCGAACACACAGTACTGTCCAACTTCTATCTGTGGACATGTTGCTATGGTGTTTATATGTGCAAGATACCGCGTAATGCATTGTTATCAATTTACTAAGCACAACAAAAGCTTTCCTAGAGGCGTCCAGCTTGGTTTTCCGACTTGACTGGAACGCGGTCAACTCAGATGTGACGTCATTCCCAGTTCCGAGTTCCTAGGTAACTGGAACGTGGCAAAACAGAGAGAGAGAGAGAGAGACTAGGAGAGTGCCTTTGTGATCATTGTAGCGCAGCAATTGTAATAAACAGCATTATTTATTCTATCATTTCTATTTCTATTCTTATCGATGCTACACTATTTCATTGTGCTATTGTGCTCCCAGAACCTCACATGTCTGCCCCTGCTGACTGTTAGTGTTTTGAAACAAAGATGTGCAACACAAACGCACCATCAGAGTTTTAAACCAAAGCGTTTTGGAACGGCCAATCTGGACACAAATTGAGGAGTGTAGCTTTAGGTGGATGCATTTCTCATCTCAGTGTCCTCTCTCAATCCAGGCTTCACCACCCTCACCTACCTGCGTGTCCATGCTCAGAAGCACCACGGCCAGGAGTGGAAGGAGAGTGGGGGGGCGAGGGGGAGTTTTGGCGGCACGGGGGCCGGGGGGGTCCTGCTCTGCCAGTTGTGCGGAGTGCAGTGCAAGACGGCCACGCAGCTCCAGGGCCACATGGGCACCCACGCCAACCCCCAGCAGGACCCCAACCCCCACGCCACCAGCTCCAGCCCCGTGGGGACCCCCAGCGTGCCCGTTACTGTGTCCAGCGCCAACACGGTGGGACTGTTGGTAACGGACTGCTCCAGTATTGCCGCCCAGCCCCACAGCTAGCACCGTGTGGCAGGGGGGACATGGGAAAGGGGGGTGGGGGGTGGGGGGGTTGGGGGAACCAGGAGGATGTAAAAACCAAGTGACGGCCAGAGAGACGGCAGCCACAGCAGGTGTGTGTGTCAGTGAGAGTAGATTTCCTGTGTAGATTTTTACTATCAGCGTTATCTAACTGTTGTTCTGTCATTTTTCCCCAAAAGGTTTTTTCCTCCACTGCCAAAATTGGACCAGGAGAGAATCTGTCACAGACTCTTCAGTTTAATCCTTGATTGTCATGTTATTGGAACTTTTTGTTGTGCAAGGGGCCTCAGCTCCATCAATAGTATTAGGAGCTAACCTGCAGCCCAAACTGGGAAACTCTAGACCATGAAACCATAAAATGTATTTTCTGCAGGAAAAAATACTTTTTAAAACTATTTAAACCAGATGAGAAATGGAAAATAGAAGAGACGATAAGGGAATCTCTTCTAGTGAGATAAGAAGCAAGATTAATATGGATATTTGCTCAGATTATTTTAATATTTCTATCATATTAATGTATGTTTTTCTTTCAATTTTATATCAAGCTACATAGTCCGTTTTTATCATTTTTATTCCATGTTCTATTAATGGTTTGTTTCTGAATGGTACATTCAGTGTCCTTGAATGATACTCTGAATGATACATTCAGTGTCATTGACTCTATCAATGAAATTATGTCCCAACACATTATGAAACAATTTCGTAGTCTGTTTTCCTAGATTTACCGGTTTTAAGCGAAGAAAACGATACTACAATAGGGAATATTGTTTTACCTGTCAGATGGGCCATCGTGTAAATACATTTTTATAAAGCTGATTGTTGTTTGTGTATAGTCCCCATTTGGTTGTGCATAACCTCATTGATTCATAAGATATTTGTTCTTACTCTGGATGCTGATTTGTATTTCTTGAAAAGTTAAATCGAGATGTAATTTGTAAGCTACTTTGGTGACATTTTCTGTAGCTGTGCATAATGACTGTATTTGATGCATAGTACCTCGTTACTTCTTTATTAAAAGGCAGTAAATGCATGTCTCGATTTTAGTAATATTCACGATTTTCAGAATTGGCAGAGATTGACTACTGTCAATGCGTTATATTGTAAATGGTCGTCCTCGACAAAGCATTGTTTACACCGGTGGTTCGCCAGAGGAACCCTCCCCCACTCCCACACGGCTTTGCACAACTCCTCCTACTGAACAGCTACCGTAGCAAGCAAACTGGAGCCGTCGTTGACTTGTCCTCAAGCTGGTCTCGCATAACACTGGAAGAAGACGACCTACTTTATGAGACTTTATCAAAAATGGACGTGGTTTTATAGAGCACATTTACGCTGGATATTACAACAGAATGGCCAGCTAGCAAGCAAGCAACCATACGCTAGCTGACGCTAGCTGGTTTGCTACGTTAAAAAGCTAGCTAACAATCCTGTTAGCTGCAGAAGCTTCTTAGTCAGCGACGAGCTGTAAACTCGGGCCTTTTCGCTTTTCGTTAATGCGTGTAGTTACCGTGCAGACACCTGCGTGGGTTTTTAAGTGTGCTGGTATAATTTGGTTGTCGGTGGAGGAGGTTCACTTTGGGAATATATAGGTCACCGTACCCGGTTAGCGCTCGCTATATGGGTCAGAGACATCACTGGTTACGAGCTAGCTGGAACAGCTTATTGCCACAGCGGCTAACTGCAGGAGTCCATTTATTTTAAGAATCTTGTGTGCGAAGAAACTTAATTCTCACGTGTGTTGGTGTGTGCCATGTTCGGTGTGCATGCGGAATAGCCACACTTAACTTTAGGGACCGATGTGCTAATGTCCGTTAATTCGACGGAAACTTAATTAACACAAATAACAGTTTCAGCAGAATAAGGTTGAGAACGCTAGCATTCTTATGTAAGTTTGTTGCGTTTTAGTAGGCTGCATCGGACAGCGAAGGTAGGACTCAATTAGTTTACTTTGCTTAGGAAACCAGTTGTGTTTTCTCACGTTGTAATGACACGCTTTGCAAATCAAGTGATTTGATTTTTAATGTGGTGTTACTGAGGTCGGCTGTTTACATTACGTTTCATGTTGAGAAGAAGTCTTTGCGTAAACACTAAACTGATTTGTCATGCCCATGGAGGAACCTCATTGCATTCACGACTAGCAGGGTTCGTAGCAGCTTGGTGTAGCGATCAAACAAAGTTGTCCGTTGGTGCTTGTGGGTAGGATGGCATTCCATGGTACGGGGCGACAGACGGTGTGTGGCAATTTGTTTCCTGGCTCAGAGTTAGGCCACAAATACTTCTGTGTCAACACATCCTCCGGAACACCTTCTACAGGCCTCAGCGCGACACCGTGTCTGACTGGACCTACTGCCCCAGCGGGAACGCCTCGCCACCCTACATCTCTAGGAGGCAGCACTGGCGGTGGGGCGGCGGTGCCTCAGCCTTATAGCAACCCAGCAAGTGAAGTGCCGAGCCCAGCTGAGATGGAGCCAGATCGACCTATTGGCTATGGCGCATTTGGTGTAGTGTGGTAGGTAAACATAGCTCCATAGTGGGGCAAACTTGATCAAACTGGTCTGCATCCTCAATATAAAACTGCAAATGTGTTGCTGTTATACAATAACAGCTTGAATGAAAATACTTTAAAGTGTGTCTTAACTTGCATGCCTCTGCTTTTCCCTGTAGGTCTGTCACAGACCCACGCGATGGTCGCAAGGTAGCCCTGAAGAAGATGCCTAATGTCTTCCAGAATCTTGTGTCCTGCAAGAGGGTCTTCAGAGAGTTGAGAATGCTGTGCTTCTTCAAACATGATAATGTAATTCTGGCTAAACAAAGGGGAATATGTTTCTGGGGTCGGGGGGGGCAATTTTTTATTTAATGTTCTACATTACTCCATCCCCAGGTTCTTTCAGCCCTGGACATTCTACAGCCTCCGCAGATTGACTGCTTCGAGGAGATGTATCATTTACACACAAATGCTTGTTAAAGACCATGTCTGATGTGGCCAATGCCATTAACATCAATGCACGCACTGCCCACTTCCATTTATAACACTCAACTACACCCATCTACAGTTTAACTCTAATATTTAGTTCTCTTCTTGATCTGACCCAGTTTTTTTTCACTAATTGTCCCTGTCATGTCCTAATTTTTTTTTTGTCCCTTTCACTTAATAAGGACACTTGTCTATGAGTCTAAATTGAGTAACTATAGTCAGATTGGCTGCTAGTGAATATTGACATTGATAGTTGGCATGACATCCAGTTTTTTCTTAGCAGTCAAGCTGATCAAGTTTTTGTTTGGTATGTATAAATCTGTTTTATTTTTTGGATATATCCTAGGGTCATTTGCCTATCATCTTTCGGCCTGTGGGTCAACACAACAGTTTGATAATTAAGCAGTACCCAGTGGATAATTCACTGAATGTAGTGAAAATAAGCCCCACACAGACCTATGCAGACTTCACAATATATATAGTTCAGAGAGGAGTCCATGTCGCTCCCCTTGTCTCCCAGACCTTTTCCTGAACAGCGCCACCAGCTATGTGATTACAGAGCTGATGCAAAGCGATCTCCACAAGGTGATTGTCTCTCCTCAGCCCCTCACCACTGACCACATCAAGGTCTTCCTCTACCAGATCCTTAGAGGTGAGTTTGTTATGGATTACATGGAAAATATTGTAAAGTTTAAACCCTGCCATTCAACTGTATAGTGGAGTAAGGTAGCACAATTCAGACTGACACTATCACTGTCTTTAGAGACTCTGTAGACCAATAGAGAAACTAATGCCTGACTTGCATCACCTTGACCAACTGGTGAAGGATCACACACAGCAAGCATTTTGTTTACATGTCTGTTTTATGTTAAGAATGTGTGCTGATTAGTTATATAGAGGAGTTTATTTTAGATCTTTTAATGGCTGCCCCTCTTGGCTCAGGTCTCAAGTACCTCCACTCTGCTGGGATCCTACACCGGGACATTAAACCTGGAAATCTGCTGGTCAACAGCAACTGCTTGCTCAAGGTACACCGTGTGTTTAGTTGTAGAAATTTGTTTCTTGTTTGCTGGTTCAAATCCCCCGCCAGATTTGTTAAACAAAAAAAATCTTCTGCCTTGCGGTTGGTCAGATATGTGACTTTGGGTTGGCCCGTGTGGAGGAACCAGACCCGTCTCGCCACATGACCCAAGAGGTTGTGACCCAGTACTACCGGGCCCCAGAGGTGCTCATGGGCAGCCGTCACTATGGCTCAGCCATCGACGTGTGGTCTGTGGGCTGCATCTTTGCTGAGCTGTTGGGCCGTCGCATCCTCTTCCAGGCGCAGAGTCCCATCCAGCAAGTAAGGAGACTAGATGGATTAAGTGGGTGGGGGGGGGGCTCTGGATGTGACCAGAAGTCTGACGACTTAATTTTGGAAATCCTGCACCTCCCTCACAGCTGGACCTGATTACAGACCTGCTGGGCACCCCGCCTCTGTCTGCCATGGCATCAGCCTGTGAAGGGGCTCGCGCCCACATCTTGAGGGGTCCCCACAAACCTGTAGGTCCCCACCTCTGACTAGAATGAGACTTGTGGTAGATTTCTCAATCAATACAATTTTAGTCTTTCAATTTAAGATTTCAAATTTTTTTTTTATATAGCAAATATCTATATATTAAAAAATAAATAAATATTTAAACAACTTTAGCACTGGGATATATGAGCCAGTCAGTAGCTAACACTCTCTTCCACAGCCATCGCTGTCTGTACTCTACATGCTGTCTGACGGTGCTACCCACGAGGCTGTGCACCTGCTGTGTCGGATGCTGGTGTTTGACCCTGTGAGTACATTTTGCTCGGTCTACATAACACAATTTGAAATCAGTGTTGTTGGTTTTCTTTGTGGACTGACTTTACTCCTTCTGTGACCACACCCAGGCTAAGCGGATCTCTGGCAGTGACGCGCTCTCCCACCCATACCTGGACGAGGGACGGTTGCGGTACCACACCTGCATGTGCCAGTGCTGCTACTCCGTGCCCAGCGGGCGGGTCTACACCCGTGACTTTGAGCCTCCCGCCGAACGGCCTTTCAGCCACAGCTATGAGAACAGCCTGCTGTCTGTGTGGCAGGGCAAAGGTAGGGTCGCATATGTAGAATGTGTAACTCGTGACACCCGCTCAACAGGACGGTATCCCATTATGGCTTCTACTTTAATTTTAGCTTCAGCTTTCAGTTTATAACATCAGATTAAGGTTGCTGTCTTTGTTCCTGTGTCAGAATTAATCCATCGTTTCATCACGGAGCACCAGCAGGGCAAGCGAGTGCCGCTGTGCATCAACCCTCAGAGTGCTGCCTTCAAGACGTTTATCAGGTGTGTAGTCCATTTATGAGAGCTCTTTTTTTTTCTTTTTTTTTTTTAAAAACTGAATTACTGTTCATACATCTAACTAGGGATTTAACGATATCAAAATCTCACGGTTCGATAATAGCTTGGTATAAAGTCCATCGTACGATATTTATTGCGATATTAAAAAAAACAAATAACTGTTAATTAAACTGAACATTACAATGATGTACAAATTAACCATCTCATATCCTGTCCTCTTTTCTTTATCCTCTAATCATAACTGTTGCTTAGAGGTATGAGGTATAGTATGATATGGGTCCTAAAACCTAAAACTCGTTTTTATATAATAATATAATTTTACCAGCTGGACCTTTTCTAAGGTAACATCTATTATTTTTCTAACATTCTCTATGCTACTACCTACCTACCACATATATTGGGTATTAATTTTACCCTGACGTGTATTTCACTGCAGTCTGGTCCGTCACCTTTTCTTGTTTCTTGTCACGGGGAAAACGAAATGCTTCCACACTCTCTCTTCTTCTTCGCAACATCCGCTATTTTCGATCTACTGATGTGGAGCGCAAAGGATGATGGGCACGCATGGATCGATGGAAATTGTAGTTTCCACTTCCCTTGTTCTGCTCCACTGCTGCTGAAAAAATTACACTTTTTGACCTATCAGAAGACCTATCGTTTCATACCGTCATGATACCACGATGATATTGAGACAATTTTGCTATTGCGATACCACAAAATTGACGATACCGTTACATCCCTACATCTAACTAATTCTCCTCTGTCTAGGTCGACTGCATGGCACTCCTCCAAGGTGTCTAGGAAGGAGGAGAGATGAAGTCGCCTTCGGGTGAAGGAGTGATGGCAGTGTGAGGGGAAAAGTTTTGTATATGGGCCGTTATCTAGAAATGTTCCAGATCGATACGGAAGAATTGGGTCTTTTATTTTTTATTTGGAAGTAAGGTGAGTTTGCGGAGCGGTACAAGAAGACGGGTGAAGTGAAGCAGTAGGCACACACTTTATTTTTATTTTTTCTTTATTTTATTTTTTTTTAGGAAAAGAAATCCATATATATAAAAAAATGGCACCATATTTTTCCCTTCAAGTGAAATTAGCAATTTTACAAGCTGCTTCCCCAAGAGTGAAACCACCGCTTCAAACTAGACTTGGGACAGCGGATGCTGCTGGAAATTCTGGTGCTGAAATCTACAAACATGCTGCTGAAGGTCCGAAGAAAGAAGTGTAGAAGAGGAAAATTACCCTGCTACTAGATTTTTTTTTTTTTTTTTTTTTGTCAGTAGAGACCTTAAGGAAATAATGCTTTTAATTGTTCAGTGAAATAATTGTGTAGTTGATTTTTAAAGTCATTCCAGCCATGTGCAATATGGTTACACAAAATAACACACACCTGGATTATGTGGTAAACTCCTGCCTGCCTTGGCAATTGAGCTCAGTGGGTCATGCTCTATTGGACTAACCTGTGATACTTTGACCGTTCTGGTCCAAGTTCCATTACGCCGACAGCCACGGCATCGACACACAATGTTAATACACGCACTGTGTTTTTGCGAAGTGGATGGTGATGCAATTTACAAATGTAGCAGTTTTGGGGGGTTTTGTCCCCCACCCCAGTGGTGTTTCTGTCCAGGTGCATCAGATGTGTCTCCACAATGGAGTTAACCCCGTTTCACCCCCCCCAAAGACCACAGCCGTGTTCAGTAGGAAGGAATTCTGGGAAGGGAATACCAGGCAGAAACAAAAGGAACAACAGGCCCTGTGCTCCACTTGTACAACCATTTTGCATATTATTAAGCATGAGCTAGCCATTTTATTGTGGCTTGTTTCAACCGTAAAATAGGATTTAAGTTATCTGAACGTGAAGAATGAAACTAAAGCCAAGATGATGGGTGATACACTTTTTTTTTTCTTTTTTTTTTTTGCTGTTTATTCCCGGTTTAATAATTGGTCAACAAGTGATTTGCGGTGTTCGATGTATAGAACAGAAGTCCGCAATACATGTCCAGCCATTCGGAAAGGCTTTTCTGAACCACTGCTTTCCTCGTGTACGAAACATTCCCAGTGTTCTTTTCTTGCCCAACCTCGTGTATCTTTACCTGCATCTGCTGCCACGCCCGTCTGACCAAACAGGCTGACCTGCAGGCCGCTAGGGGTCAGGTCGTGCTGCAGATCATGCTTTTCCTGCTGTTTTGTGTCTTAACTTATTATCTGTGGATGAGCGTGTGGATGCGTTCTGCTTCTGTATTTTTTATGTATAAATAATGTAGAAGTGTAAAATGCAGCCTTCTGCTAAAGTTGATCTCTTTACCTCAAAAAGAAAAAGAGTAGGCCTACATGGGGATGTGCGTGAATCTATAGACTGAAGTCATCCTACTGTACACCTTTTTATGAGGTGTCCTCCTTTTGGACTGGCTGAATGCGTCCCCTCAGCCCTCAATCATCCCACGTCCCTCGTCACGCTGCACAGGAGTCCGAGGGTCGACGGGACAGAGCTCGTCTAAGAAATGCTGCTGTGTTTTCTTTGGGCGTTTTTTAATCACTTCCTGTTCTGTTTTAGGCTCAGGTGTCTCATTGCAGACTATGAATTGTACAAACGGATGGGGGATGCCTCATTGCAGGCCAGAGTAGGGAGATTTGGAGAATCTTTGTTCACTAGTGACAAATTGACAAAATCTCAGTGTTTTTGCTTCAATTTGGGTTTTCCTTGACTCAAGTTTATATTGCTTAGTTAACAATAATTTCATCACAGTGCATTCCCTAACCGAAACCGGATAGTCTTGTCAGTGACAGCCTGGTGGTGACCCTTATATCACAGACTCTTTGGAGGGGTGGGGGGTCTCTGTCACCACAGTGGGAATCTCAGTTCTATGACAGTCAAATCACTGGACAACTGTAGGACTGGCAGTGTTTTTACGTTGTATATCTGCATGTCTGTATTTACCACCCCCACAGAGCGGTTTAGGTTTGAATGCTGTGCAATGGTCATCGCCGCTGACATGACGTAACATTATAAAGTCATTTATTTACTTCACAACCTTCTTAGGAAAATGCTTGTTATGTTTTGATGTGATCCCATTTTTAGGTTGTTTACCAGGTCTGTTTTTAGTTCTGGTGCTTTTGCGTGTGTGTGAGAGAAGATAGATGGCCTGAGTCGGGCTTCCCCTGTTTCCCTTTGCACTTCTTCCAGTTATGAGTTGTTAAGGCCGGGCCAGCTCCTGTCTGTAGGGTGTATTGTGAGCTGTGTGGATCATAACAGACAGCTGGTCATCTAGTGGGTAGACTTTTACCTGATATTGAAAAGAAAACTTGATATTTGTGTTTGACTATGAAACCAATGTTGTTTTTTCGCAAATGTTCTGTTTTGTCATCATGTTTTAGAAAAAAGGTTTTTTGACTTGTGTTCCCAACAAATACTTGAATTTCTTAAATAAAAAAAATGTTTAGAGTTAAACTAGTGGACGATTAATAAAAGTTTAGACACTGGATATCATTCTGTTAACTCATTGTCGTCTCATTTGATTCATAATCCCAGGACTGGCATCGTTCTGGTAGTCCCAGCCATGGCAATACGTGCATCACCATTTGCCCTCAAATGTTAAATTGCTGGAAATAATGGGGGGAATGTATTATGTAACAATAGGCTTGTACAAGCCTGTAAATTAATTACAAGCTTGATTGGGAGTAATGTATTGCTCTATTTATTTGAAACATTGTTATTGCGTAATAACATAACACATAACACGTGTGTGAATGAAACATAAGTGGTGTTAAGGTCGTTGCGCTAGAAATCACATCCGGCCCCTACCCTCAAATACCGTGACCGCGCATCGCTTTAAACGTACGGGCACGTCTCGTGTCGGACGCGCGCAGCTGGGCCGGCTGTTTGCACCTTCAACACGGGAGCGTTGCACAGATTTCTAGAGTCGGACCTACCCCCTGACCGGACTGCAGCACAATCTCCGTAAGTTGATCAATCATCTTTATTTCCTAAATACATCCCAGCTTTAACAGCATCAGTTTTATGCTTATCCCTCAATCCAACTTGTAACCAGCCGTCAATGCTCCGGTCAGACTGACTCTGACATTTTTGTCCCGTCGTTCATTTATTCTTGGATCCGTGCCAGGGTGCAGTAACCTACGGCACTGCAATCTACCCCATTATTAATGTCCACGAACGTTATGTTGGGCACAGCCGTAAATGGTGCTGCGCTGTCGCGCATGAGGCGAGGTATAGTTTCAGTGTCTGAACTCTTGCTGAACTCTCGTTAACATCGCATTGATTATGAAGAATAATAGCCTATGCCAGCAAGCATCCTGACGTTTGAATCTTCCAGCTGTTTAATACGCATTGCGTATTGGGATCGTCTCTGTCCCATCCGACAAACGGATTGAGATACTGTCCAAATTTCACACACCGTAGTCAAATGTGTAATGAAGCCTTCACCATATAGGATAACTAGGATCAAAGATATCTCCATCTATGCATTGGACGGGTTGACATGGTGACAACTGGCCTATTTATTTAGAGGTATGCGCAGGCTAGAAGAATAGACCTCCACCCCAACACCCCTTCTCCGTTTATTTCCACCCCCTTCTGTCCCATAAGGGTCAAAACCACTATTTTGTCATTTGCATTATAATGCATAACATTTTTAATTTTTTTTAAAATGTACCATGCTCTATAAATAACTGAGGTGAAGTGGTTGACTTAAAGCAGGTGACGGAGTACACTTATCTTTAGTGTAAACATAGCCTATACAAAGCTGTTAACCTTTAGGGATATTAGGCTACAATTTTCTACGGAATGGAAGAGTCATTAAGGTGCTATTGTGTATCAAACACATACAAAATGTATTCATCAAATAGAAGAAAACAAACAATGGCCTGAATGTTGCTCAGCCACTTCGTTTCCATTTGTTATTAAGTCTCACTTTCTCTCTCTCTCTCTCTCTCTCTTTCCCCCACCCCCCAAACACTTCTACTGCTGCCCACTATATCAGCACTACCAGGCAGGTGTGGGTTAGTGCCTTGCTCAAGGGTACCTTGTAGCCCTGGGATGGAAATGCAGCCCTCGTAATATGCCCTCCTACCAGATTTACAGGAGAGGCCATATTGGTAACCCCCCCCAGAGACAGGCCTTACTCTTCTCCTGCCACCCGATTGGGTAATCTGTAGGATATCCCAGGACTGGGGACCAATAGGAGCAGAAGCTTGCAGGAGCTTACTGGTGAGTAGGATTACTGGGGAACCGTCACCGGTCACGCCCACCCCACCCCCCATCCTCTCTACGAGGGCCAGGTTAGGCGGCTCAGCCCGGCATGCCCTGACCATGTGAGCCTGTGGACCAAGCTGTGGTGCTCTGGGAGAGGTGCTCAGTCCCTGTTTAACACTCGGAGTCCCTCAGACAGGAAGCATGTCGGCCCTCCTCGCCGCGGGGTCCGTCTTCTTCCCCGGCCTCTTCCTGCTCTCCAAGCAGGGCCTGAAACGCTTTCTGAGGTGGAGCGAAAGAGATGCAGCTATGGTGTCTGCTCGGTAAGAAAACACAGGCCTGCACACACGCACGCGCACATGCACATACACACATACATTATACACTAGAGGTCCACTCTCCCAGACAACCAGAATGAGAGGTCTGATCCTAACTGTAATTTACCTGACAAAAAAAAGGTTCTACTAAACATGGAAATTGGTGACCTTTTCAAAGGTGAATTTTAAAGAACATGTACTTCCTTTCTCTAGTAAGGCAAATGTTAAATGATCCCTTAAATATACACCTGCATGCAAACACTGTCAGGTTGCGTGTCTGTGCATGTTTCTACCTTGAAGCCTTACCAAAGACAATGAATCAAAAATAATCAATAAACACAAAAATGTAAGATTAGTGTTTTCAGAGGGGATTTAATTAATTTCGATTCATTCAACATACACCTTTATTGAATACTGAGCACTGGTATTCCGGGTGAGGTAAATCCCTGTGATTTTATGTCCGTGTCTCCGTGTCATTCAGGCTGGTGTCGTCTATTCAGGCTGTCATGGCCTCTTCCGCCGGATGCATCATCTTGTCTTCATGCAGGAATGTCATGGAGGACAAGTAAGTTCAAATGATACCCTTTGTGTGTGAGGGTCGATCTACCGGTGCCACTTTTTGCCCCCTGCTGAGCAGAATCGTCTTCACATGTGCCTGTGTTGCCATGCATGTGAGCATATGTCCATCAATCATGTCCCAGTCTCTCCTGCTAATCTAATTACAATATCAGCCTAATTAGCGTCAGTGCAGAGGAGCAGCCACGGTGCTATTTTAGTGTCTGTAAGACGGTCACACAGCATGGATCTAATCCAGCAGGAAGACCTAAAGCGGAGAGAGCCACAGGACTAGCTGCTAATTTCCCTTTCAAAGTGTGTGTGTGTGTGTGTTTGTGCTGGAGCCCCATTTGATTACCAAATCACACAGGAGCTCAGCCGTCATGCAGTGAGAGATCGTGGGTAGATCTTAACTCCTAATGCACCAGGAACACTGCATAAGATAGCTTTTGCATGTTAAAAAAGTTTAATTCATATTAGTATTGTAATTGGTCTTACAAAGCCCCAGTAAAACATTTAGCATAACATGCGATGCAACACCTTCAATTTTCTGATACAGCAGATCCTTCAATGTACCCACCATTACACTGACAGGAAATAACAGGAAGTGCTCCTTTCTGCCTTGCCGCTATTAACATTTTCACCTCAAATTACACCTATAGTAATAAAAATGAATAAGACTGCTAAAAGTCTTTCAATTGGTAATAAAATCCTATGCAGCTTTAATTTATGAGGCTAAATTAACTGTAGTTGTATTTTGGTGAGCTGTGATTCTTTTTATTTTCAATTTCAAAATCGAGTTACCCAGGATTAAATTTACCGGTATGTTCATTGCCTGATCATTTTACCACACATTGTTAGATCCGCTGGAGTCTAAATTTGCTGCTATGTACAGTAAGTAATAACTTGTGTTTAAGTGATTCACTAAAATAGTACTTAGTTCCATTTTGAAGTGGCCCATCGCTCAGAAGCTCATTAGTTTGACTGGTTTCAGTTTGGAATTTATAATACATCCCTGGGAACGATCAACTTCATTACCCACACCTAAAAAACCTATACCACCCCCACAGGCACTGGCTGGCCAATACCTACATTCTCTTCGCAACGCCTTACTTCGCCTACGATGTCTACGCCATGTTCCTGTGTTACTGGCATAAGCAGCAGGTCAAAGGTCACGAGGAGAACAGCAGCAGGTCGATTAGGGCCGCCATTCTGGGCTACCTGCGGCGTGAGATCCTCATGGTGCTTCACCACGTCTTCATGGTGGCTGTCTGCTTCCCCGCATCAGTGGTAACTATAGTGATCACTAGGAGGGTTGCTAAGGGCCCAATGGTAATGGATGAGAAAGGTGGTGGAGGTCTGTCTTCTGAGAGTTTGGTTCCTCCCAGGCACAAAGTAGCACTTCTACAAATACATGGTTAGTACTTCTAATGCAGAAGATGCATGGTTAGTACTTCTACTGGAGAAGATACATGGTTAGTACTTCTACTGGAGCAGATGCATGGTTAGTACTTCTACTGGAGAAGATACATGGTTAGTACTTCTACTGGAGCAGATACATGGTTAGTACTTCTACTGGAGCAGATACATGGTTAGTACCTGGGTTCTCCACTTTCCTGGTAGGAACAGAATCTGATCTCCTGAACCAGATGTTCCATCTTTGGAACATTCTGCTCTCCGCTGATACTGTATAATGAACCTGTTCCAACGACCACAGGTTTATGTGCATAGTTTAGTCTCTTGGCAGACAACATGTTGCAATGTGCGGTTCAATCTACGGTATAATAATCAGTTCAGTTCCGCACAGTCCAGTAATCAATGCATCCATCCATTTAAAAACACTTAGTTGCTTAATGTTGGAAAATATTCTTTCTCTCTCTTTCTATCCATCACTGTCAGTACTGGAGACAGGGGCGAGGAGACTATTTCCAGGGTGTCTTGTTCCTGGCAGAACTTAGCACTCCATCTGTTTGCCTGGGGAAAGTCTTAATCCAGGTAATCGCCTGCTAATATTATTATTATTATTATTATTAAGATAATTTTTGCTAACAATAACACTGTCTGTAGCACTGCAATGAAACACAAAAAAAGATACATATAAACTTGCAGTAAAAAATAACATGAACATAAGTCAGAACAATAAAACCAAAACATCTGAGTAGTAGAGACACAGGAACGTGATGGAACAGGGTACAATGCAATGCGAGGCGTTAAAGAAAAGCTTGTCTGTTAAATGTTAAATGACAGATTTATAAGCAGATGACTCAGCCAGCTCTCTCTGAGCCCTGGGGTCGTCCTGACGAATGCCAGATCACATTTAGCCATTAAAAGGGATGATTCAAAGCCTCATACTTCCATTTCTATTTTAGTCTATCTTGTGATGTTGTCGATTTGGTAAATATACTTTTTTGTCTGCTAAATGCCTTAAATCTAAATAATTGATTTCCCTGTCAATCCAGCAGCTAGATAGTAAAAACTAAAAAAGTATAAAAAAATTAACAATGGAGAGATTTAAATGAGAGATTATTGTGGGATGCTTTTGTTACCTTGTACAAAATAACTACCTTAAATGTAGAAGTAGGGCAAGCCAGGAGGGCCCTTCATTTTTAAAGAGACAGCCTTTTGAAATTACACAGCTGTATGGGACTTTGAGCCAAGTTAAACAGAATTATCATTAAGTCGATTGTGTTAACAATGCCCCCAGAAATGTTCTCTGCAGCTCACTGTTTATGTTTCGATACACAACACACGCACAAAAGTGCATGTGGCTTTAAGGGGGAGAGGTAGAGCAGACGTGAGGCTATGAACATGGTAGGGGGAGAAGTAGAGAGGAATGCAAGCCACTCAGCCCTCAGTCGTAGGTGGGGGCATCCTCTCTAACCAAAACAATACTGGCTTCAAGGGTGAATCCCGACGCTAGTGTTTTTGATTTAACTGTGTAAACTATCAATGTTAGTTTATCACCATCTTTCTCTCTCTGCTCCATCAGTACAAGAAGCAGAACACCCTTCTTCATAAAGTGAACGGCGCGGTTATGCTTGTCACATTTTTCTGCTGCCGCGTGTTGCTGTTCCCCTACCTCTACTACGCCTACAGCAGGTCAGTCCTCCCCCCACACAAAACTTCAGCATTCCTCCTGTCTCCTATTAGTTAGACTGACGAGAGCTTTCAATACATTAACTTTACATGAATCACTCTAGTAGCTGACTATCTTTAGATAGGGAAGGCCAGAGATTAGCTGGTGATCATCAATGTGCATCATACAGGCAGACTGAGGAACAGCTGACAAGACAAGAATTTCAGTCAAAGATTAAAAAATGTCAAACATTCTTCATTGATGGGTTTTGGTCTAAATCATTGTTTTTTTATCATCGTTTTATCCTTATTTAAACAAGTAACATTATTATTGCAGCTTGCCCTCCTTGTTGTATTTTAGTTATTGAACTATATATTAACTAAAGGGTGACAAGGGCAAAGTGCCATAATGATGCTGCATGTGTTTTGTAGTGTGCAGTCCTGTTGATGTGAGACAACAGCGCCCTCTGCCTTGTGTTGCAGGTATGCCTCCATCCCCATCTACAAGGTGCCTCTGTTGGCACCGTGGCTGTGCAATGTCGGGGCCTCGCTGCTCATGTCCCTTCAGGTTTACTGGTTCTGCTTGATCTGCAGAGGGGCTTTCCGCCTGTTTACCAGAACCCAGTGCACTGCCTGCTCACTGCCCCCTGCCAACGGCTACAGCCCCCAGCATGAGGACAGAGAGACACGGACTGAACACTAGGTGGAGAAAAGGGTGGAGAATGTGGCTGGTGGGGCTTAGACTCAGGAAGAGGTGGTCAGAGGGACGTATGTGTGTCAGGCTGATGTATTAATCAAGACCTACAGGATGGATGTGGGGGCTGAGAAGCAAGAGGTGGCCACAAAAGTGTAGTCGACTGCTGAGGGCGGGGGAGAGAGAGGAGTCCAAGCCATTTAGCAATCAGGTGTGCGAGGGGCATGCGGTTTTGGAGTATCAAACCAAAACAACAACAATTTAACGCTGGTTTCAACCACAAGAGGAGTGTACCTTTTAAAGGAGAAAAGGCTACCTATAATATACCACATTGGTCTCCATGTGCCTGTCCATGTTAACACTGTAATAGAAGTGCTCTTTTGCATGTGATCTGTTGGTTGTACAATAAAAACAGTTTAAACGTATAAAAGAACAGAGTACAAAATAAAAATGTCAGTGACAGAAAATGGCGTCTGGGGTTTGCTGATACCAACCATAGAACTGATATCAACGTTAGCATGCATGATCAGGTCAGGAAAGGAGTTTGGGAGAAGACTATTAGGCTGTGTTCAGACTGCAAGCAATTCGCATTTGTTTCTTAAATCAGATCTTTTGAGACGACTGTGTCCACACTATTTTGACAGATCGGTTTTGTGTGTCCAGACATCACCAGCCTATCTGTATGGGTTGCTGTGCTAAAGACATTAACTTCCAGCTTTGCCTATACAGAAGCCTCCCCCCAAAGTGCCAGCAGACAATTTATTTCTGTGTCTGTCCAAGGACTGTTGTTCTCCATGTCATGTCGACACTCCTCCATAGTGTGTAACAGTATAGAAGCAATGAATCTTTGGCGCTCTAGCAGCAGCATGAATTCCAGCATTTCCATCACTGGAGTTGACGTGATCGCTGTATGTCATCTTGCAAGTGACACTTAAATCTGATTTGAGCAGCCAAAGCAGCCAGACTGAGACGCATCTGTGGAAATCCGATTGAATCGCATTTCAAACCACCTACAAAATAATGAAAACTACATCCATGATTACATCAATACTAATGGCTCAAGTGTAGAAAAAAGAATTGTCTAAATTTATCCCTCCAAAAACCTTTTAGTTTATAACTTGTTAGTTTGTTTGTAGCTTTGATTTGAGCTCATAAAAACACTTGTATTGTTCCATATTGTCTGTTATATGGCGTTAATATATTTTTGGCTCTGTTGTTCATTATGATTGGCCCAATCAGATTGGGAAGTGTAGGTCTACTGTATTTAATAAACCGATGTCTGTCATCTGATCAACTCCTCTCTCCTTAGTATTCACAATGCAAATCTAAACTGAGATTGTTTATGTTTAGTTCAGTCACACAATGGCCCTCATTTATAAATCTATTTTAGAAATAAGCCAAGATCCCACCGCAGAAATCCTCTGGGAATTCTGCGGTGATCCCTATCCCAGCGTAAGAATGATCGGGCGTCAATAAATCAGACGGCTGAAAACATTCGTCATTTAAATATCACGCCCCTAAATATTCTCGGTTTAGATGCCTCGCCCCTAGAATTTAGGTTACGACATGGTTTATAGATTATGGCTGAACGTAACCCGGCAAAAAAGAGTAACTTCTCCGACCTGGAGATTGAAACATTGATGTCCAGTCAAACCAACTGGTAGGCCTACTATTTGCCAGCCTGAAAAGTGGCATTAAAAGGATCTAGGAAAATATATCTGAAACGCAAATAAAACTGACTAAACGTTTTGGATTGTCTTGTTTCTAATGACTAGCCTACCTTTGGGACAAATATTTTACCTTACTAAATAACATTTTACCTTTTAAAAGCGACGAATGAGGTCCTGTCGCCTTTGTAGCCTATAGCCCCCAGTTCTCTCCTCAACTGAGGCTCCAAATTGTGGCATAATTTTACGAGCGATGCCTTGGGAGACTAAAGCGACTTCCACTCCACTCGAAAAATAGATCCCTGCGCTCCCGAAAAACCCTCTCGTTCTCGCAAAACACTCTTAGGGGCGAATAGAGGTCTTCTCCTGATAGGACATTTCCGATGAGTCAGGGTTTGTTGTTCTAAAGCTTTAGTTCACTGACAATCCATAAATGTACTGTAAATAGGCCTATACCATAAAACCCATGTCGGAATAAGAACCACTTTGACTATCCTAATCTAACTAAAATAATATAGGGCACCAGATAGCTCCTTAGCTGGCAACTGTGCAACCCAGTGGGCACTTTATGTTGAAAAGACATTAAATCAACTTCAAACATCGACATAAAAAAAAACAGGTCAAAAATGCAAATCAAACTGACGTCAAAAACTTGATGTCCATTTGACATCAGCACATTTTCCTATTCTTGAACACCAAAATAACGACACAAAAGCAACAAAATGTTAGAAAATTTGCATTTATTAAGCCACAAATGCAAAAATACAAACGTAAACTAAAAGTATGTATTATGATGGAAAAAAATTATATATACTGTAGATGATAGGTCTATGGATGATGAACTGTTTTTTGCAACCTATTTGGAATCTGAACATAGATCGACTGCTGTCTGGCCCTTTTGGCGTCCCATACCCCCATATTTGTCGGGAGCAGACCGGAGAAAGTTCTTAATGTATTTTCTTTATATCAGCCTCTGACTATGCTGGGTTGGACTTCTGTACAGCACCTGAATGAAGATGGAGCAACTTGTAAGACTTGTTTTAAGTTTAAGTACAGCATGAATTTTAAGATTTATTATTAAAACTCTCTAAACAAGCACACTAGTGATCCTCACTATTTTTTCCAAGTGAGAATGAATAGCGTGATTGTGCTTCCACACATCGCTTCCACTATTTTTACGTATTGCCGTTGGTGCGCAATGAGCAACACTGACCTAGACACTATCCTCTCATCATACTAGAAAAATGATTTAGTATTACTTACTGTACATACCGATTATAACTCGGAAGAGCCGTGTTGTGCCAAAGGCTTTCTTTGGCCCGGTGCCATCCATGTTCATCATGGCCATCATCCTGTTGGTAAGAACTCTGCCAACAGAAAAAAGACAACCAAGTGAAATCAGTAACCAATATTTGTTTAGCTGAATGAACAATACAATCTAGAAAGGTTACAGTTTCATTTACCTTTTCATCATATTTTTCAGTCCTCTAGGTCTCCACCCCCAATCTTGACCAACCGAGACATCTGAAAACACTTTTATTTTTAAATTACAATTTCGCCCCATAAAGAACACAGATAACAGTATTACTATTGGCATAGTTAAACTGACCATCATATTCTTCTTTCCTTCATCAGCCAGTTGCCCTTCCAGATTCTTAAACTCACGCCTACTGTTGATCTTCTCCAGGTGGAACTGAGAGTCTGGGGGCTCACAGTTTTGGCCCACCTGGGACAGCTTTTCATGTATATCGGCCAGCAGATACAGGACCCGTCTTTGGAACTCTGAAGGTCAAATCGGATTGAAAAAATAAAAAAATATTTGTTCCATTTGCAACATCACCACCGTCGGTAAGAAAAAAAAAAGGAGGTATACTTACTTCCATTATCTGATGGGAATAGGTCACTACCCTCTCGGTGCTGGTTCCCCCTACGTGAAGTGTGGGACCACGGCTGAGAAGAGAGGGCGGGGTGGTGTGGAGAGCGTGAACGCTGGTGCGGAGAGTGCAACTGCTGGCATGGAGTGCTGTGGGGCGGAGAGTGAGAACGCTGGTGTGGAGTGCTGTGGGGCGGAGAGCGGGACCTCTGGAGCAGAGAGCGTGAACACTGGTGTGGAGCGGAGAGCGGGGTCTCTGGCGCGGAGAGCGGGGCTGCTTGTGTGGAGAGCGGGAGCTCTGGAGAGACATGGAGGGGACTGCCGGACAGTGAAATGCCATCGATGTTGATGCACATGTCTATGCGGTCTTCATGGAAAGCAGGACTCTGGGCTTAAACTTTCAAAACGCCAGATGCAATACCAAAGTAAGTATATTGTCCACCGCACATTTCAACTGTTGCCACTCTTTTGGCAGCAGTGTTCTGGCATCTTTGGGGAGGCGATGTCCTTGGCGCCTTAGAATGTCTAGCAACTAATTTATTGCAGGCCGCTTGCATTTGTTGGTAGCTGCCCAAGCTGCAACTTCCTCGCCCAGATCAGGAGCAGTTTCCTCTTCAGAATCCACAGATAGATAGTCAGAAACCTCAGATTCAGTGTCAGAAGACACTAATGCGTCTGATAATGCATCGTAAAAAGAGATGTTGCCATAAGCTGATGGTGACAAAGAGGCAGTTTCATCCTCACTGAACTCTGCTCCCAGCAACCCATCTGCATCACTGCCATTTGGATCGGCTGCAAGAGCCAGCAGTTCTGCCTTAGGTTTCTGCCAGTTTTTGTAGTATGCCATTATCTAGAGTAGCTGCAAATTATAGGCAAAGTCAATACACGTGCATCTCTAGTACATCAACAAAGATGTTATGGGAGAATGACAAGCATGTCAACACATTTACCCACCTGATAAAGAGCTGGACACAAATTCATGTTTATGTGAAAGGTCTTCTTTTCCTGCAATAGAGGTAGAAGCAATTAATTTACCAGAGATTTCACATAATTGTTGGCTATATATAAACTATACAAAATGGGACACTCAAAATGTACAAAAACTGTGAGGAGTATAAATAAAATTAATAGTAATTTTGAGTCACACTTAGATTCCATTATAAAATACGTTGGAATTAACCAATTGGATATTTTTTTATACTTCTCAATTTAATCGCGAGGTCACCCCACGTTGATGACGTCATACCACTGACTTTTTATCAAAGGCCTTTTTAAGCACTGTTTTCGGGTTATGTATGTGTAAACAATAAAATATAGTAACTCAAAATTTGGGCTGTCCCATTTTGCCAGGTGTCCTATTTTACCAATACCAACCCTACTGGTTGGTTGAAATACTACGAATACTATTTAGATTTTAAATAGCATCTTCATCCCGAAATGCCCCGGTACTGGGGTCATTCGTCCCCTTCTCTCAAACAAGTCTTAATCCATTTAAACATGTGAAAACAGTCATGACACACCATTGGAACGAGAAGGCCTCAACTGTGAAGCTATCGAGCCCATTGTTGCACAAATTAAAACAGAATTCCAACCCTTATAAATAAATAAGCATATCGTAAACCTTTACGCACAGCGCACGCTAATGGTTTGTAAATATCGTATTTTTTTTTCATGCCATCTACAGAAACGATACAGACCTCACACCACTGTAATGGTGGCGTGTTTCAAAGTCAGCACTATAACGTTCGGTTACAGACCTTCCCCTATGTATAACTAGCACCGAGCTGATTGTCCCCGATGTCGCCACTACTATTTGGGACTGCCTTGTGGAGGAGGCCTTGTGGGCACAGCCTCATGGCTGTGCCCACCAAGGAGGAGTGGAGGTCAGTAGCAAAGGGGTTTGAGGAGCGGAATTTTCCTCTCTGCTGTGGAGCACTGGATGGCAAGCATGTGGTTGTCAAAGCTCCTGCCAACTCCGGATCCCAGTTTTTCCGGGAACAAGGGAACATTCTCTTTAGTTCTCCTGGCAGTTGTGGATGCCCACTATTGTTTCTGGGTGATTGATGTCGGGGGCTACGGAAGAACAAGCGATGGTGGGATTCTGGCCAACTCGGTCAAGCACTTAGAGCAGATACCCTCCAACTGCCTGCCACTCCCAGGAGTAGGGCTGGGCGATATATCGATATAAAAAATATATCGATATATTTTTTAATGGGATATGGAATTAGACCATATCGC
>JAODLI010007185.1:0-27523 GCA_027575585.1 Percopsis omiscomaycus | reverse complement strand
TGTGTGTGTGTGTGTGTGTGTATATATATATATATATATATATAATTTCAGCCGTTGAAAAAATAGACCACTGCACATTCTTGTAAATATAATAATATAAATATCAAATATGTAAAAAAGTATATATTAAATAATAAAAAAAAAATGAATGTATTACATATAAATGTAATTGTATATAGATATTTTTTTTTTTTTAAATGGGCAGTGGTCTCAATTTCTTCCGTGTGTGTGTGTGTGTGTGTGTGTGTGTGTGTGTGTGTGTGTGTATATGTGCAAATAAAGCCTACCCCTCCCCCACTTTTTAAGTGTCTGTTATTTCAGTAATTACACACTAACTGTAAGTGGTCCACAGTGGCCATGTTAATCAGTGGTACAATCAGACCGTACTCTCCTAAGATATTGTTTTCATCCGCAGGACTCAGCACTTTAAACAGAGCATAGTGTTCATGCACGAGTCTCGTCTGAAAGGAGAGGGATGCCTTGTTCACTGGTAAGAGACACACTGGATCCCCCCACACACTGGATCCCCACCTTCAGGGCTTGAATCAAAAGAAGGTGGGAAAGCAACACCATTAAACTAGACAGATTCTATTTTTAAGCCCAGGGTAATAAATATAAATGTGTTAAAAGAAACCTAGAATGAAAAACTCGTCTTTCAGTACTACATTTGGGTATCTGGAGTGTCTACCAACCCACAAAAGTTTAAATAAGACATTTCAGTCAGTTTCTTTTTATGTTTGTACTTGTGTCTCTGCTAGCCAATCGGATTTTGAGCGCCTATTGATTTTGAGCGCTCAATAGAATGATGCCAGCCCCGCCGTCTTAATATCTCCACCCACTGCTTCAGAACCACTTTCGCACGTGAGCCATTGTTGTTATCACAAGCATTGTATCAGAGCCCAGGGTGCTCTGATACAATGCTTGTGATAACAACAATGGCACCTGCTGAAAAGAGCGGGGGCCTTAAAGACGCAGGTTCTCAGACAGAGCAATTCAGAGAGAGGGTGAAAAGGCATGTAAGTTACAGTATGAGAAAAGAAAAGAAAAAGAATGTGTTTTTTGAACGTTGAAACATGTAAATCTATTCCAGTAGATTCCAAAATTATAATTATGAACAGTGAAAATTAGGATAATATGTCCCCTTTTAAACAAATATGTGCCGCCGGATGTACAGTGGGGGATTTGGGGGAGGGGGCAGCAATGTGCATAGTCACCGATGTGTGACTGGACCGAGCGGAGGAGATGGAGTAGATCAATTTTAAAACATAAAACAAATCTTGCCCCTGCACACATTGTTCTAACAGTAACTGACCCATTCCCGACTATTACTATTTCACTTTATATGTTGAGCTGTAGCCATATAGTTGGCTGGTCGAAGGGGTGCAACAGTGATCAGCAATTTTGAAAGAGAAGCAGCACAGAGTTAACAGCACGCACATGGTTGTAGACTTCATAAAGACCTGGGTGGGATTGCGATTGTCTGAATCGGAGCACTGGCTGTGCTTTCTTGCTCATTCTTGCTCACTGCAGACGGTTACGTGTACATATACTCTTAATATAATCCTAACTGCCCCGATTCCCTTCTTATTCCTCTGTCACGCTCTCTGTCCACGCTTCCCTTCCTCTAGCCTGGCAGGCGTGTCCCGCAGTGTTACCCTGGTGGTGGCCTACGTCATGACGGTGACGGGCCTGGGCTGGCAGGAAGCACTGGCTGCTGTGAGGGCGGCCAGGCCCTGCGCCGGCCCCAACCTGGGCTTCCAGCGTCAGCTCCAGGAGTTTGAGGATACACAAGTTGATGGGGTTAGTGCTATGGAGGAGAAGAGTAGGGGGGCTATTATAGGTATTATCAGATACGAATGCATGTATACTATATAAGCCAGGCCCAAACATTTTAAACATTTTAAAAGGGAAGTGATGGTTAGTTTTTATTTGTATTTTTTAACTACACTTTAAATGTCTCTACTCTGGCAACGAGATATCAACCTTATCTCTTATTTTGGGTATAGTTCAGGGAGTGGCTGAGGAAGGAGTATAAAGGAAACCCGTTCAATGACGAGGCTGATATCAGTGTCTTGCTGGCCAGAGCCTCCAAGGTCACTATTGAGGAAATGGAACGACCAGCACCTCCTCATAATGGCACCTGAGAGTTTCAGTTTTCCCCCAGGTTGGGAGATGACTCTAACCATCTTGGACCTTTTTTGAAAGTCTGCTGTTTGGACTCCAGTATGTTGGTAATCAGTTGTAATCTCTGGAAACGGTGTAGTGAGCATGGACATGCACATTGAGGTGACCGACGCATGTGATTGTTTATTGCATAGCCATTTCATGGTTGTTATTCCTAATACAGTATGTGTAAATGTCATGTACAGTGTTGTTTTTCTACTATGTGTCATTTGTGCGTTAATAAACGACATCAAGTTGCATATTTAACAGTCTGTGGGTGGTGGCTGGGATTCTGGGTAGTGACTTTCTCAACCCTGTTTACCTCTGTTTCCTGGTGTCTTCCTGTTTGTATGGTATGCAAGAGAGGTTTTGCATGACTGCGTCAAAAACAACCCGTTGCCCTTCATCTTTTTTATGCATTTATTTGGCCTTCAGCATATGACTTAAATGTATTATCTTAAGAACCTATTTTGACCGTAAATGTCAATAAATTCATAATTTTTAGACGTTAGTTAATTTTAGATAGCAGTATGCAGTGAGAAAATCTGGCCACGGGAGGGCGGTCACGTTGTGAAAGTATACTACCCGCTAACAGCCGCTCATTGAAAAATGTGCGAGTTGAAGAGCTGCGTGTGTCCGTGTGCGTGTGGAATTGTTCCATTCCAATCCGGCGCCTGCATAGTCTACAAGTTGGGTGTCACACTAGGGATTCCCCAACCCAAACTGTGTGGGCGCCGATAAGTTTCAAAGAAATGAACGCGTGGTGATGTGCATCTCCTGTTGAACTTTGAGGCTTGAAGAAGCTCCTCCTATAGGCTATACTCGCAACAAATGATGAATTGTAGACATTTAAGAATACACTATCAAAGACTTGACAGAGTAAAAAGGAGGACTTCACATGATCAAGGTAAGGGTCAGTTCCATTAATTGAATACATTCAGATTATTTTTTTTAAATTTTAGATTAGTGTTATTCAGAAGCTTCCATGGTTAAACTTATTTGACTTGATGCCAATCCATACGTTTTATTGCAAAATTTAGTCATAATTTAGATAATCTTTTCTGGAAATTTACAATCTCTTCTTATGCTGACTCTAATTGCATGATGTGTGCTGCCAACCTTCATCACAGCGCCTGGCGTTGATCCTTGCATGTCACCGCTCCTCGTCACATTGCCTCGCCCGCCCTGCACGCGCTTTTGGCAGAGATGAACTTAGAGGAGGACAACAATTTGTCAGTCAGTTGCGGCAACGGGAAACTTAGACAGTGGCTGATCGATCAGATTGACAGCTTGAAGTACCCCGGCTTGGTTTGGGAAAATGACGAAAAAACAATTTTCAGGATACCCTGGAAGCACGCGGGCAAACAAGACTACAACCGAGACGAAGACGCCGCGCTTTTCAAGGTGACACTAACACTTGCGGCTTGATCTGACACGTCATTGACACATTGACGTCCTTTGCCTTTATAATTAATTTACTATTTAAGGTGCAAGGCTCAATGGAAAAAGTGTAAATATGCCTATGCAACATGTCAGTACAACAACATAAAATAACTACAACAGGCCTACAATTAAATTGCTAATTACATTTTGGATTGAGGTGCCCACGGGACTGATATTTGTTTCCATCTTTTGCTCTGGACCCAAGTCTATGGACTCATTTAGGTCATTTAGCAGACACTTGTTTGTTTGATTGTTTCATGATAAATTCTAGGCAACACTTAATAACTATGAGGTGTAAATTGATAATTTCGGTGTTAATTGTTGCAGGCCTGGGCACTGTTCAAAGGAAAATACAAGGAAGGCGTGGACAAGCCAGACCCCCCGACGTGGAAAACCAGACTAAGGTGTGCTCTTAACAAAAGCAACGACTTTGACGAGTTGGTGAACAAGAGCCAACTGGATATCTCAGAACCCTATAAGGTCTACAGAATCATTCCAGAGGGGGCAAAACGAGGCAAGTCCATCGTGGAATACTAGAAATAACAAGCTATGAAATTATGCAAATTAGTATTTATTTTTTTATATAACAGATTTATATCATTGTCACGTGGTTTTAGTTTATAAAACTACACTATGACAGTAGTTTTTAAACTGTGGCTCAAGAGCCTCTGGGTCGCAAGATCTCTAATTCTGATTTTGGTTTGATTAACTTGAATTAAAATTGGCAAATTTGCTATTTAAATTCATTTTTTATATTGTTATTGCTATTTAAAAAAGAGAACCTTGCTGGCAACCCCCTCCCTCATTTAGGGGATCATGGGTCGAAAAGTTTGAGAACCACTGCGATTGTACACATGCATAACCAGCAGTGCTTCAGTGTGATGAAGCAGGAAGCGCAAAGGAAGCCAAGTCATGAACCAAAAAGGTCGGAGTGCTTTTTTTAGAGGGCTTGGGTTATCAAGCGCAGAGTGCGCACAACACAACAAAACCCGGCCTTGCATAACGAAGTCTCCACCATCACTTCATTACACACCTAAACACCACCTTCAGTCTGCGACTGTAAGGGATCATTCTATAGGCATCAAGGCACCAAAAGATCCTCAATGTAAATTGGCACTTGCCTAAAGTTACATAACAAACCCTGCCATCAGATGACAGACAAATAGGCATTATATATACTTTTTTATCATCCTTTTCACTGTGTACTTTATATTTCAGGGATCCGGATTTGCAATGTAGAGGAGACACCCACGCATTTAAATTCCCAGGCCTATACACCTCTGCACAACCAGGTGAGATCTTTGATTTTTGTATTTACCAGGTGAACCACTGCTCTCTAGCGGGAACAACTCTCTCACTGGTCCCGTTTACCCCAGTCTCAGGTGCACGGCTATATGGTTTCTCAGGACAGAAGGGACTGGAGGGAGTACACACCACCAGACCAGCAAGCCCTTCCTCCTCTTCCTCCTCCTCCTCATCATGGACCACATGTGGATGTGCAGTATGGCCAGTACAGCAGGCCCTGGCAAGGGTTACACCCTGACAACGGTAGGGCAGCCCTAGAGGTGTAATGACAGTACATACAGGCTTAATAGTGGGTCAGATTCTTGATAGGGTGCTCATATCATACTCTATTTCCTCTTTAGCTCTCTGTAATGCATTTAACACCACACTGAGAATTGAACAAATAATTTTAAGTATGTTCTCATCCTTTCCTTCGCATGTGCTAAGAGGAACCAAATAGAAGACAGGGCTACTTTGCTGTGTTAAAGTTAATGTGGGATTTTAATGTGTTTACATTAACTGTAAATTTAATTCAAACAAACTATCCTTTGTGTTTTACCTTATTACTATTACTTTAGACTCACCTGCCAGGCTTTTACGACATAAAGCAGCTTCTCTACATTCCTACATGGATCACACAGTGTCTATAAAATCACTAATCATTAGTCCATTTTTGTCTAATGAGTGAACATATACTTAGAAGTATGCCTTTAAATTTATTTCCCTCAGGTTTCCAGGTCAACTTCTACACCTACTCTTCAGAGTCCCAACCACCGTTGTTTACAGTGGACCACAACAGTGCCATATCTGGTAAATACTTTTTTAAACAATAAAGTTCAGTTTCCTTTGCTGTCACTGAAAAAAACTATACGCGTTGTATATTTTTTACAACAAATAGGCTACTTCCTTATTCTCCAACTTGGGTCAGCATACTGTTAGCAGTAAATCGTTTTTAGTTCATGACATCAACCAACAGACTAAAAAAGTTCTTAATGATTTTATGAATGTGTGAAGGAGGTCAAAAGAAATAAATATTTGTGCATCATAGTGCCACCGTGTGGTCACGATGAATGTGCTTGGATATGTCCTTGTATTATTATTATTATTATTATTATTATTATTATTATTATTATTTTTCATTACAATCAAAAAATATGCATGCCCAATTTATGTGTGTTAAAGTAACCACTGCACCGCCTTGAATGTTTAATCCAACTACAAAGATAGCGGACAATCAAATCAAGCTATACCCCTCATGTCTGTGATATCAATTTTACCCTTGTGGTTGAAACTAGCTACATTTTCATCTTTTGTGCATGCTCTTTCTGTGTGGCTCACACTCCTCTCTACCTCCTCCCCCACAAACACACACACACACAAACACACACACACTGCTCATAAGCTGAAACTGTTCTCTACTCCTGCTATTACACAATCAAGGAGTGAACCTTTTAATATAACTGAATGTATGAGGAAGAATTTGACATGCTTGATATTTCAAATTTCTGTTGACATGCTGTAAGATCAATAGCTGAATATCTGATAAAATTTCCCTTTCTTCCAGATGTCAGCCTGCATGTTTCCCTATTCTACAGAGAGTCTCTGGTAAAGGAGGTCACTACGACTAGTCCAGAAGGTTGCCGGATCACCTCCCTTTTATCAGGCTCACCTTCCTCCTCCTCGCCTCACCCAGAGGACAGGCTGTACAGTGGGGAAGAAGTCATTCTCTTCCCCTTCCCCTACCCTGAGTCTCAGAGGCCGGGGGCTGACAAGCTGCCTAATATATTGGAGCGAGGCGTTCTGTTGTGGATGGCACACGATGGATTGTACGCTAAGCGCCTGTGCCAAGGACGGGTCTACTGGGAAGGCCCCCTGGCTCCGTACAAAGACAAACCCAACAAACTGGAGAAAGAGCAGACATGCAAGTTGTTTGACACCCAGCAGTTTCTAACTGGTAAGCAGTGATGTATGACTGCTCTCTGCCATATTATCAGCTCTTCAGTTGATCATAGTGGAGGTGAGAAGGTGGATAGTAGTAATATAAATGTTTCGTAATTACGAGCTGAACGTGAGTGATGACGCGTATGATGAATATAATAAAAGAGTAGTTGGGTAAGTCCCTTCCTGTGAATAGAAGACATTCTCACAGAGGTGGGGGTGTTGAAGTCCCCACCCACCTGCTGTGGTCATGTAGTAAATTAGTCCACACTCTTTATTTTTTTCTATCGACCCATTCCAGTTAAACCGTTAAAGCCATAGTGTGTAAATTAAGTTTTGCCTCCCATCACCAGGAAGTCTCTAGATATTCTAAAAGTTATTATTATTATTTATTGTATTATTGTAGCCTGGTAAAACCATCATGAAAGCTCTGTCTATAATTTGCTCCACTTTTTACATAAGTAATAGCTGTCAACCGTTTGTTGTTCTGACCATGGATGTATTATTATTACTGGATAGGGTGTGTTAAAATGAAACCTGCTCACCAAGCGCATACGATGGAGAATGCTTCTCTGGACTTCTGTGTGTTTGGACTCTCATCTCGCGGAACCAGACCAGAGTATGCACATTAGTGTCTTCTGTTCCTACCACAGCCGTGAACCCATGCTTGTGCCCTGTGATGATGTTCATGGAATGTTTATAATCGTTTTAGAGGCGCGTGTTTTCTATAGGCCAATATATATAATATAGGTTTTCTATAGGCTTTTTGGGCAGAACAGCGTTTGGCTGCAGTACCAGCATTGGCTACCATTCCACTCAGGGAGCAAGCCTACTTGGTTATGAATAGGTGGTTTAATCACCTGCTAATGATTTAATTGAAACCTAATGGCACTGCTTCTATCGCAAACTTTGATTGGAGAATTCTGTTACGTTTTCAAAATCAGTATGGTCCTACCCGGCCACCATCATTGTGTATAACTGTACATAAAACATTGGACAAAGCACATCCATGTACTATGTACGTCTTTGGGGAGGTATGTGTGCATACCTACCAGTCCCATAGCGCAATGCGTTAAGAATCATCCAATCACTGAGCCTAGAATTTTATTCTCGTGCCCTACTTTTGCCACTGTAGTTAAGAGCTGTCCATTTTCATTTTCTATGGTCTGTTGGTGTTATCTACTTTGTAACTGTTCTAGCATCTCTTGTATGATGCTCTGATCTGTAATGATCTGATCTTTGCAATTGAACTTGAAGTAGGCCTACTTAAAGATCCTGTTCCTGCCACTGTACAGATTGGTTTCTGTGCAGAACTTGTCACCAGAGCACTGTAGATGCTGGCATTCTTTAAGAGGGCAACAGTGTAGAGATGCAGCTAAGCTACTTTTTGTGGTGTATTGAACATTCACACAACACATTTAACACAATATTAATCGATATCTATAATAAATATGTCTGAATAAGATATTTACT
The DNA here is from genome assembly GCA_027575585.1 of Percopsis omiscomaycus. Taxonomy (NCBI): domain Eukaryota; kingdom Metazoa; phylum Chordata; class Actinopteri; order Percopsiformes; family Percopsidae; genus Percopsis; species Percopsis omiscomaycus. The sequence goes on along the minus strand of JAODLI010007185.1, from coordinate 19,222 downwards.
AATATGATGTGATATTTTCTATATAACTCCAGGAAGTAAGTAATATGATGTGATCTTTGCAATGTTGTTGTCACTTGTTCAAATAGAATGTATTGCTTATAATGACTGTGATCTATGGCCTTTTCAGCTATTATCGACAAACATAGTTATTGTTGCTTTCGATTAAAGAAATTAAAAATGTCTTGAGGAGGTGCCCTTACCTTTCAGAACCATTCACTCCATGATTAGGTGGAATATCACTCATACGAGCTAAGTTGGAGTCTTTGCTTTTTAAAGCTAGATTTTTTTTGTCAATTTGTATATATTATGATTTGATGATATTATTTGACTCCTTGATCTTTCTCCAGAGCTACAGGACTTTGTCCATCATTGTCGTCGCGTGCCTAGACACCGGGTTGTGCTGTGTTTTGGAGACGAGTACCCGGACCCGCAATGTCAAAGAAAGATGATCACCGTACAGGTAACCTAAACGATGATTGTTATATTGTTAGCACTGTCCAATTGTTTTCGATACTTTCTCTACAATCTTTTTGGATTCAGAGACCTCCCTTAAATTTGTCTGCAGCCCAAGAATGAAATGTGCATGTGAAGTGCCATGGTTAATACAGTATACAGAATATGAGAGACATGTTTTGGCCTATCAAAAAGTTACATTTTTTGGGCACTTTCAACGTACCGCAGTTTAATAATCACTGGTTCAAAAAATTCCACTCATCGGCAGTCAGATATAAACTATCTTTTTGTTTTTGTTTAATGAGAACCCCTGGTTGTGATATTTTTTATAGACCTATTTCATGACACAGAGATTCTTGAATTTCAGGTGGAGCCTGGGTTTGCCAAGAAGATGGTGTATTATTACCAGCAGAACAGTGGCCCATACTTGCGGGGTTATGATCACATCCAGGAGCAGGAGAATTCACCACAAGTGGACTACGTTACCCAGAGACCTCTGCAGCATATTCTGGAGTGACTCGTACATATAATCAAATGTATGACATGTACATTTTGGAATGTACTAAGTGCCAGTATTTTTGTATGCAATATATATATATATATATATATATATACACACAGCAAAGGCTAATGTAAATGTGGACCAATGAGACCAATGCTTTTTATCAAGTTGAGTGCAAAATGGATGTATTCTAAAATAAATTGTGTACTTACAGTAGTACTGCATTAAAGTCCTTTCAGAAAATCTTAACTGTTAATATCTTAAGTGCCAGTATTTTTGTATGCAATGCCTAGCAAATTATGTGTCCAAAATAAATAAAAGAATCTTATTGCCTGTGAGCTTTGTGTCCAATGTTTCTAATAAATCAGGGTGACATACAGCATAATACACATACATTATAATGTAAATGATGTATTCTACACATAAAAATCCACCACTCAAGATTAGGGATAATGACATTGGCGTTTGTAAAGCTTAGTAGTAGCATATCAGTTTATGTCAGTTTACTTTAAATTTTTTACTTTTTAGTTGACCAATACTAAAAAGTGACCATTCTCATTGAGACAACTTTATGGATGTTCGTATCTGGAAAGAGAGATGTTTGATCTCTAAAATGTTTCTGTGATTGATCCTTCCTTATCTGACCATTTCTGTGTTTTCTTTTATATGTCATTTATTCCTGACATCCATATCAACTGAAAAACGGTCAATAATAATGCACGCACCCTATTTGCAACCGTCGATAGGCTGACAAATCCCACGACACAAACACGCCCTGAATTCCTTTCCACCCATAAATGCAACATATTACACAAGCCATCAATACTTCCATGTCAAACAAATATTGGATCACTACCATGTTAATGTAAAAGTAATTTGGAAAGGTTGAAACGGTTTAATGCCATAGTGTCAGGGCTGCTCACCTATAAATCACTAAATTGTTTAGGGCCAAAATACATCACTGAAATGCTTTTAAAATAGGAACCCTAAGGTTATCTGGGACTGTCTGTTAACCGTCCACAGAGCTTTCTGCTAAACTGCAAACCTTGCACTGATTTTTGCTATGCTGTAAAACATTTAGATTTCATTTTTTTATTCTTTAATTGAAATGTCTTTTGATACATTATTTTTAAATGTATTGTATGACATGTTTTTATGTGAAGCACATTGAGTCTGCCTCGTGCTTGAAATGTGCAATAAATAAAAAAAGTGCCTTGCCTTTGTTTGTTTTTGTTTTCTGTAACATTTAAGGCAATTGATGGGAAAGCCCACATATGGGAACCCGCAAGACCTCATGAGTAGATGTTGTGATGGGAGAGAGACGGGGTTTCACCTGCCTTCCATCGTCTTCACCCGCACTCTTGTGATCGTGCTACGCTTGTGTGTATGCTGCGTCTGTGACTGTGAAGTAGTGGAACATGTTCTGGTGGCATGTTCTAGTGTGACAGTGTGAGGGATGCGGTTTGAGGGTTGGGGGCTGAGGGCAGCATGACACGGTAACGGAGACAGGAAGCACTGAACACAGGTGCACAGGAAGAATGGCCCCTATGAGTAATACAAATGCGTATGAATGAATAGTGTTTCATTTCATTTTCACAACAACTAGTTGACAACTTTACTCAATAGTGAAAGTATATTCATTCCTAATCTATTATAAATAGAAATGGCACACACTAATAAAGCATCTTAATTCAATTGAATTCCATTAAGGGTTATATTTGCGAGCAGACGCTTTGGTCATCGTGCAGTATATTGCACGTGCAGGTTTCAGTACTGAAGTATAGCTGCATTCAAAACTGAAATATGAAAGAAATCGATGGTATCTCTTGTCGGGTTTGGCAGTGGAGGAAGCTGTCATCATATATTGTTTCCCCTCCTGACTGCTGAATGTTGAGTGTTGTAGTGCACACCTTCAAAATCAATCTGCCTTGACCTCAAATTTGCTAGAACTAGAAATTTTTGCAATGCCGGGACTACATATTAGAAATGCCCAAACTGTGCTAAAATATGTTAAAACCCTGTAATTAATCACTTGTAATCTTTTTTATCCTACTTGTCAGTTCATTAATACATTACATTTTATGTATCACATGTATTCTATGACTGTTGTGGGAATAGCATAGCCCATGAAAATTATTATTATTTTGAGGATGAAATGGTTGGTTTATATTCATAATGAATATACAAATTCTTCCAGTACAAAAACAACCCAACATATTTTTGATAAACGATGAACAATGTAGCTCAAATACAGTAAAACCCACAAACAATTTTCAAATCAAAACCTTCCCAAGGCCCACCCCAACTACTACTGTCAGTATGGTATAATATAGCTTTGCGGGTAACTGAAATGAAAACTCATGCTCATCCCATAACATGCACGGAAGCTGCCCCTGTTCCTCTTGTGCCGAAACCAGTGGGCTAATAAATAGGAAGGAAAACCACCTTTGTGGCCCCTCTGCTGGGTCAGGCAGGGAGAAGCTCTCAGGTTCCCAAGCTCTGAGACAGAGGCCCACACACCAGATACAGTACACACACCTATTCTGACACAATATGGTATGTCCAGGCAGCCTGGAAGAAATTGTTTATCACTCATAAACAGGAAATGGTTGTCAGTGCAGTCGCGGTAGACAGACATTGATAAATTGTATTTTTGTTTTGTTTTACAGTCCTTTACACTTTTTATTCTTTAGTTACTATCTTGACACCTAAACCACACTACTTTCACAATCTAAAAACCAAAATCAGTGTGTGTGTGTGTGTGTGTGTGTGTGTGTGTGGTCCAGGATATGAAGCAGAAGCAGAAGCCTTTACTGCACTGGGAAGAAACCAGTTTGCATGACATCTTAAAATAGTAAACATTTTGTTAGCAAATGAGAGGGATTTTTTTCCTATCAAATCCCTGTTCCTCCTGGTACACTATTGAGCAAGGCCCTTAATCCCCTAAAAATGCTCCCTATGCATCACTGTAGCATAGGGGCCAGTTCCACCGGTGTGTGTGTGTGTGTGTGTGTGTGTGTGTGTGTGTGCTTGCCTCCGTGGAGGGGATGGGTATAACGCATCTGACAATTGTAGAAAAAGAATAGAGCGATGAAGATATGTTCCAATTGTTAATAAAGCTGCATAAAGATCTGCAAAGGGTGGAGACAAATGAATTGGCTGTGGATAGAAGCACAGTCACCATGTAGTCCCCCACAAACCATACAGTTTGTTTTGGTGATAATTACTGGCTATGAGATGTTGATGGGGGGTCTCACTATAGTCTCAAATCTGTCATCTTCATTTTTAGGTGACATTAGACAACTGGTTTTGCAGTATTGTACAAACTCTCCTCAGTCGTTTTATGCATTTCCTCCATAGTCGTTGGCAGGTGGTAAAGTGAGATTTCAGTGACCTGTATTTTAATACGCAATTGAATGAGGATACCTGCTAAATACACTTACTGATTATTGCTACAGCTCTTTCACCACAGGTTGTTGGTGGATTACCTGTTCTACAATTTCATGGTTTATATCTTTTATATCATGGTTTTTATCTGTTTGACAGTCCTGTTTGACACTCCTGAGCAATTTAGCTTTTACAGTACTTCCTTCAGGTACCACAACCCACCCATAATGTCCTCTTCTGTGAAATGCTCATCCTGTATTATATTGTCTGATTGCCATTGGCTGCTTGTGTCAAATATTACAGCCTGGCGCTGTATTCAGTAGTAGGAGGCAGTGCTCTGTTTGGCTGCTTCTCTTGCCCGTCGCACACAGGTCAACGCTGTGCCAAAATGGTGCCAACACCAGAAGACGGAATCATTTTAACACTCTCTCTTGACATGGTGGCATTCTTTTTCAGCCGTAATTTACAACCTCAACAACAAGTTTTGATAATTTGAATATGCCATATACAGTATATGTTATGTATCTCAGGGTATAGCTGTATAATATATGGCATAAGACAATTGAACAAGACCCAGATAAGACAGACAAGAGAGAAAGAGAGAGATTTGCCAAAACTTTATTTCACTGACTTACATGACTCCCCCACCTACACATGTGATAATAACCTGGTTACACCAATGACTCAAACACTCAGAAAGACTTTCTTGTAAAATCATTTACAAGAAATGTTGCAACGTACAGCATACTTTAGGGAATTGTAATGCAACCTGTGTCACGTGTAAATTAGCTCTACAAGGAGACAACAGGACAAGATCAAGATACTGTAACATTTGAAATAGGCTACAAACTCCACACTGTCATGGATGAGCTATAGTCTGTAACCTTCTATTGGTCTTCTGATAAATATCTTACTCAAAGCCAATTTCATGTCTGACTGTACTGGGAAGGGGATTTCTACTTTCTGAGCCCTTTTCCAAGGTTTCAGTGGGTTCTTTTTTGAGGGTGGGGTGTGGGGGGTGTTTTCCCTGTCTAATATGAGGTTAAGGTTGAAGGGTGTGAATTGTTTGAAACCCTATGGATCTGAGATTGAGGACTATACAAATAGTATTTGGCTTGGGCAAGTTACCGTTATCTGCTGTTTGCGCTAGACCCCCTCATTTATGGAAAGAAAAAGCTCAACAATATTCACAAGAATCGTGGTGGTTCCCCCTCTACAGGAAGCTATGTCACTTGCAGTCTGGCTAGGTCGTTCGCCCGTAAAAGCCGTTAGTCTCTCCGTCTTCACTCCTACAGTAAAAGCCACGGAGCAGACAATGTCAGCTAATGTGGGCTACCAAACCACCTCATTAATTTTACAGAGAAATGAAACTATCGGGAAATAACGGGCACCATGTAGTAGGCTAGCGTGCGGAAGGTATTTATACATTTTCCATCTTGAATCGATCTGGTAATATCACCTAATGGAAACACTATGGCACAATATGACACAAATGACACAGAGACAAAACAAAGGGGTCAGTTAAGATGATAAACCCCAACATCTATGTTTTGCACTATTATTGTCTTGTCTAGTGAATCAGTCAAGGAGGTAAACTGTATTTCACCACCTTGATTCAATTTATAGGCCAACCAATTTTGTATTTAATTTCTCTAGGCCCAGGCCTGTTAAAACATAGTTTTAAAAAGTAACAATTGTCTATTTAATTTTGCTATACTAGCCTGTCAATACTAGTATTTGATACAACTGTTTAAAAAAGTTATTAACAAATAACAATAATAATATAATAACATGTGAGTGTCAGGCAAGTCTATCAGACTTTGATCAACCAGCTATAATAACATAACATTATTTTAAATTATTATTTAAATAAATTATATTTATTTAGCCTAAATGTAGCCTATAAAATATATATCACTAAAATAGTAGGCTATTATGGTCAGCTCTGTTCCACTCCCATGTTGGTGTCCTCCAGTCAGTATGCTTTGTTTCACCTTACTTTTCCAAGGAAAGTGTTAAGAAATTCAAAATCCTAACAAAATCGGTGTACAAGGAAGGTTTTCACTTTCACAACAGCGGGAGGTCAAGCTGCAGAGCCAGCGCTTAGACCAGCCTAGTGCTGACATCTGGTGGCTGCGACTGTCCTCTCGTCGTGCCCATAGATGATTTCTTGTCAGTGTACAATTGTGGCAATAACAGCAAGCTTACAGGGAGTGCAATTATATAATAATAATAATAATAATAATAATAATTAGCAGGTGGTCCATGCATCAGTTTCCTACTGTGGGTGGTCACAGTGGTGTTGAAAGGCTCCATCTGCCATATGGCATCATTATAAGGGGGCAATGGGTTAAAGTGGCACACTATAAGGAGCATGTTTATCAGGAATGACCAAAACTTGACAAGAAAATATGTTTCGCTATAGCTCTTTTTTATTTGAAGAAATGTATTTAGATAAATAAAATCATTGACATATATATATTCAATTTAACGCTATATTTAAATGCTATTGTAGTGTTACAAACGGCTTTACTTAACGATATTCTATCTTGTAAGTATGTGTGTATCCATCTGTGCACACTGGGCACAGTTAGTGCAGTCAGCAGCCAGCAGTGTGTTTAAGGTCAGAGCTATAAGAGAACCCTCTCAAGTGTCTGCTGATGGACCTCTTTAGACACAGAGCACTCAAATACACTGCTTGTGGCTACAGCTAAACAGATGGTAATCTCTGTCATTTATAATGTTTAACTGCTGCAGACAGAAAGTAAACCTTGTTTATTTGTATGTATATATTTTAATTAAAACAGGCCAGTGTAGGTGGAACTGTAAAGGAAATTAGAAATTCTTCCTTACACTCCTAAATAAAACAACTATGAAGACAGCATCAGGATGCACTGTATTTTCGAAGCCTGTGTTTATTTTACAGGCTTTAGTTGACAATGCAGATAAACAATCCCATTATGATGTAAGGACAGCAGCAGTTGTGAGACTGCAGGAACAATAAAGACATGGCAGAGTGTAAACAGATGGGGTGATAAGAAGAACAATATGGCAATCTACCTGGCAGGGCTGCTAGAGTTGGACTGCTGGCAGCTGATTTAGTGTTTTTGGCAGGAACGTAGAGATTTGGAAATTGAGTATGTTTCTATAAAAGCCTGCCAGGGATGTGACAAAACAATGAGGTATTAAAAAAAACATAGCAGGTCTGATGAATTCATTTATCCATTAGCAAGAATATCAACACCTTGCAATTTTTTAGATACAGTAGATTCACATGATAACAATGCAAAAAAAAGAAGGAATTCTAAAGCTATAATAGCACAATGATCCAGTAGTGACACATGCACTGCCACCGCGAACCAAATTGCAGGTTTTCATGCCAGATGAACACAACACAGAATTATTTAAATAATTACTTCCCTAATGGAGGTCTGCCCATAAGTAAAATCCAGCTTTCGGACAGGATGAATATCTGCACACTTGGGTGCATTCAAATAATCCACCACCAGGGAGTGATATATCATCACTTGGTTGTGGTATTTGTAAAAAAATTAAAGGTGCTGTAGGTAGGATTTAAGAGCTATAAATTCAGTATAATTTGTTAGAAATGTCATAGACATCTGTCAGCTATCAGTGAGTGAAATGCTCTGTGAGAATATCTGCTCTGGTTGATAGCCCCTGCCTCATATAAGTTGATTTTAGTCGATTTTAGTCGATTTAACCCTAGCCTAACCGCCGAAAGATTTCTGACCAATCAGGACCTCTTTTCCCTGATTGGTCTGGTGAATCGACCTTGCCTTTCAATCACATGAATGCACACACACAGCTTTGTCAATGGCGTTTCGCAATGGCAGACCGACGGACTCCAGGGGGAGGGAGCAGAGGAGGGTGGGGGTGGGGGTGGGGGGTTGGGGTTGTTGATTTAAAAAAATCTTTCGTTCTTTTTTTTAGCTAGCTCTCGTTGCAACTCTCAAATCCCACCTATAGCGGCTTTAAGCTGTTGAAAATATCAATTGGAGTGCATTTAAACATTTAACCCCAGGCTATGACCCTAAGCCAAAGATATTTTATCACACTGACAGTGCTATGCTAATGCTCACAAATGAAAATTCCATGCACGACAGCAACTTGTACCCTATCAGATGTATCAGATGTACTGTAGCGCATGTACATGTTTTTAATCAAAGACGACATGGTCAGAGCGACAGCTCGTAGTCCATGAGAGGGACCTGGGCTGTGCTCAGACTCTGTGTGGTCTGGGTGTGTGGTCTCCATCTGACGGCAGGGAGGAGGACAGGAGAGCCCTGGAACTGTGTGTGTGTGTGTGTGTGTATGTGTTTACTTTATCCAGAGTCAGGTTTAGGCTCTCTGTAGCCACAGCTTGACTAGAGAGCCCTGCCTTCCTCCACTCAGCGGCTCTGGTCTGCAAGATAAACACACACTGCCACCACTCTAACATGGCTCATCTGAGGATGGTTTTTATCCAAGTGTACTTATGGGACTTGAGGGACATTTAGATTGAGGCCTTGGTTTCAATATATGTAATGACTTGAGCTAAGGCCTTATTTAGCGTACGTGCAGTGCAGTTAAAGGTCCCATATTTCACTCTCTTTATGGCAATTGAAACAATTCCATATGCTCTTTAATAAAGGCTTGTGACGTTTAAAGCACCCCCCCCCCCAACCCCATCCAAATCCATTATGTCCAGCATGTGGCATGTCTATACAACGGCTCTGACTAGCTCCTGTGTTGGAGCCTCGGGTTCTGAGCCTTTAGTGATGCCATTAAGGGTTGCAAATCCAAACGGCTTGTCGAATCACATGTTTTTTGAATCAGAAGTCTATGGCAAAGGTATACATGTGAAAGGGCAAAAACATTAAGGACCCTTTTAGTGGAAAAATTGTGATTTTGCATGACGGGTTCATTTCAGCGTCCTGGTTTTAATTTGAGAATATCAATGGGGAGTTTGCACATATTTAGTCTTTGCATACATTGATCATTTACAGCCACATCTTCACATTTTTACATTAAAAAGTTAAGCTACCAGACAGAAGCCAAGTTTCCTAATTTCAGTTATTTTACTGACGTGTAGGGTAATAAAATTATTATTATTATGTTAGGATTTCACAGATTATTAATTTGTCATAAATGTGTTAGTTTTGCCAGAATAATATTTCTTTCACACACACACACACACACACACACACACACACACACACACACACACACACACACACACACACACACACACACACGCTCACGCCACTTCCTCCCCCACAGAGATCTCAGGGGAAGGCGGTGTAACGCAGCACTGCTGAGAACACGCCATGAAAATATAAATACAACCTCGAAGCATTTCAACCATGTAAATAAACAGGGCCACCCAAATTTCCAATTAGAGTTGTATTGGAAGGCAGGAAACTCGGGTAGAGAAGAAGTCAGACCACACCCCATTCATAGACCCCCACCACTGGATCCAGCGTGGGACAAGGTTCACCAGTAGCAGGAAACCCGTAAGATTGGTCAACACAGCCCCCCGGTACCTCGAGCTAATCTTAAGACCTTCACCCCTCATGGTATAGGACTCTCATCCACCACAGACCTGATCCTGGGCCTCTCCCATGGCGCAAATGAATGATGTCAGCTCATCTCTCCCTGCTTAAGTGTTCAACTTGAAAGGGTCAACAAAGACTTCCTGTGACGCACTGACATTTGTGACAGCGAAAGGGCAGTCGCCTAGAGGCTCTAAACAAAGTGATTAGTCAATGAACGCATCCCTCGCTCTTACTTTCAAAGGACTGACGGTTCAGTTTGCTAAGTCGTATACACGGGATCATTTGCAGGTGATTCTCATTTTCAGAGGATTTATTTTTTCAATTCTTTGCGGGCATTCCGAGCACTTCATGTTGAGAAGCCATGCCTGTCCCTAGCTTTTAGCTTCATCAGACACGTCCACATTATCGTGCTATTGCTATCTGGGTGAAATGAGGCATCGACACTATATTCCACCAGTTCTGGGAATGGCTCAGCACCGCTATCACGCAGCTAAGTCCTGGGACCACCCAGGAGTCGAGGTCCAGTTATATGAAGCAGCGGCCGGGCTTTGATAGGAAAGACAAGCCCTCTCCGGGGAGAGGTAGTGCTTTAATGGTGTAGCACGGTTTGCCTGATAGCTGGTGGATCAAAGTCTGATAGACTTGCCTGGCACTCACCCGGTCAAGCTAATGTGCCTCTACGTACCCTGTCATCAGGGGCCTATTAGTTAACATAAACACACAGCTTAGCATAATCACCCCAGAGAGCCAAAGAGCCCTGTCATAAAAAGTCACTTTCACAGCAGAAAGGCTGAAATGGTAATCGCAATATTCCTTATTGATTGTAAACTTTATATATGAATGTACAATGTTTGTGCTACTTTTTACAAGATCATGGCCCCTCTTATACATATTGAACACAATGGTTTTGCATATTCCATACCCTGTGTACTGTATGTTTTGTATATGACTTTGTATATATGATAAAATGTTTATACAACACCTTGTATGTGGTATTAAACTTGCATATGCAAAACATATATTTTAATTATAAAATATGTAAAAAGAGGCATCATCATGTTAGAAAACATGATTATTGCATGTTCATCCATACGTTTTTTTTCTTCATGTTGGTAAAGAGGTATTGAAGTATTTTCTATATTATGGTATTTCTAGATCCTCCGTTTGGTATGGTACCCTGTCTGACGCCGACACCCTAGCAGTGAAACAGCAAATGCTTTTCATTCCGCCGTCCATTGCTCAGTGTTTATGTTTTATTGGTCTCTGTCTGCTGTGTCTTTTCCCTCACAAGCTCCCGAGCAGCCACACAGGAAACAGACAGCATAAACACAGGGAGCCCCCATTTGCCTCTACTCAGAGCTGCAGGAACACAAAGTACAAACCACACAAAGGGACTATGAGGGCCTATTTTGAGAATGACGAGTTGACAGCAGCTCAGGCTAATCAATCTTTTGCTGGAATATTCTGTATGTCACCAGAAATAGTCTATATAGTGAAATCAAATGGAAACAAAAAGGCTTCTAACCTGGATTGTCATGCTAATACTGTCCTAACATTAAGGCCTTAAGGTTACCAAACTAGATTGCTATTTTATCCTCCACATTGATCTGCCCGTTTAATACACATGCGCTGGAGTATTCATATAATAGCAAAACAATATTGTGTCAGGAATACAGAAACACCCCACTGCATTTGGGGTTTTAAAGGTGTGAGAATGTTAGCATTGCATTAACATTGACCTTCCATTAACTGAGACTTACAATTTTTGTCCAGCTTTAGTGTTAAGACCAGCTTTGGGGTCCTCCGGGAAACATATCTGTAAAAGAAACATGGTGGTTTTAATAACCCCAGTTAAAACAACAGGCCAAACACTGGCATGGTACTGTAAAGACCCAGGTCCTAGTTTATAGGGACTTACAGAACATGGTGGGAACTGGCTTTACAAACCTTACAGCTTGACATATGGTTATAATTTCATATACATTAGGGTGTGTTTGCTTACTGCATATATTTGCAGCGTGATAATCAAGAAGATTATCATTAATCCTGTTGTTCATTTAGTATGAATAGTGCACTCGTATTACAAAGCTCGCTGAAGATGTACTGTAGGAGTCAGGCCAGTCTAAATCATTACTGTGTCTTGTAGCTCAAAGTATGTTTGGTATGCTTTCTTACTAAGTGGACTGAATCAACTACATGTTGTAAATCAGAATTGCTGTATTTCCATGGGAGGGTATTATCAAATTATCTAATATAATTCTCCAGCTGTCGATTGTTAATTAACTTGAAACTATTCAAAATATACATTGGATATTTTGTATATGAATATCAGCTACAGCATAGTTTGATGAATTAGTTTCAGTACTTAGTTTGAAGACCAAAATTACTGCTGGTTCTTTGCTTATTTTAACATTAATCTAACCAATTGGAGCATTGTGTAATACAATATTTGTCATTGGTTCTAAAGAAAATTTCCAGAACTTGAATTTATATATTTCTATTAGTATTTAAATATTCTCGCTAACCGAGCATAAACTATTAAACTAAGCAAATATTCCTACAACATGAGCACGTCGTACATGATTATAATGCACTATTTCTTATAACCGTTAGGGGGCGTGTTTGAACACACTTTTGAAACCCTTCCGTTTTTCTGTCAAGGGATCTGTTATAATAACTTCGGCAATTCTTGATTGTGTTAAATGTTAAATAAATGTTTTATGTAAAAACATGTTTGTTGTTGTTTAGAAAATCTAAATATACAATTTTAATCAAATTTTTCTTTAAATTATGATGTCAAGAGTCAAAACTCCAGAGTGACAGCGTGTCACTAGCTTATCAGTCTATGACCACTGTAAGAAAAATAACCATTTTTATATTTAAAGATCATAATATATATATATATATATTGATTGATTGATGAGTATGATGTTTCCATCTTAGTTCTCATTAGCAAAAGGACACAAAACAACCTTGGATTGCAACAAAGCATGCCAGTACACAAGACAACAAATGATGTGGGTACAAAACAAAACAAAACACTCAGTTTTCACAGAATATAGAATCTTCCTCCTGAATGTCCATCAGCCTGTATTTTTGCTATTAGCATACTTTGTTTAGGCATAACATTTGCTATGAATGAGATGTCCGCACAGCTCATTACACTTGGCCGTTTATGTGTGTGTGTGTGTGTGTGTCTCCTTTATCTGTTTAATGGTACCCCTGTGACATTTCAGTGTAGACAACAGGAGAACTTTGATCCTCTGATACTTAGTCATAGTCATTTCCTGTCATAATGGTCACTCTCTCCAATGCCATTTAACCACTCCTATGTAAACAAGAAGTCATTTACATAGACTGAACGCAACCCACTGTATCTCCTTTGTGTTTTAAACAGAAAATCAATTCAGAACATTACATGTGATGCAAATAACTTATTTCAGACATTTCAGTGCTCACAATGGACTACAATTGCAGTATACTGTATATAACACCCACTAGTTAGCACCCTATGCACCCTATGTTTTGGTTTCACTGTGAGCCCTTATTTAAATGTTTTCTTCTGAAATACAGTATCTCTCTAATGAAACAAGGTGACTCAATCTTTCCCTTAGAATGACAATAGGTAGACTATGTTTACTTAACCCTGAAGTGTCTTAGTATCTATTCAGTTATTGTCATAACTGAATAGATACTAAGACACCAACATGTATTAGCTTATATTTCTAAAGTATATTATATTAGACTGAGAAACATGATCTTTTGCAAAGCCTCATTGTTGTGCTAGGTTAAACTAAATCTTAGTGGATATATTCAAATTTTGAGGCAATAATTGCCACAAAACAAATACTTATAGTAAATTCCTCTCTAGCACTGGCATATGAATGATGAACAACAAAGTTATATACTGAGTTGTTCAATTCATTGAGTTAACTATAGCCTGTATCAGTGATTGTTATTGATAGCATTCTGCTGCCAAATCTTTCTCCCTCCTTGGGCATTTGCTGGCATCAACACCTCCTCTGTTTTGTCCAAAAGGTGGTTCAGGAAGACCCTGAAGCCATATTTCTGCGGTTAAATTCAATACACACTCCTCGGTATGCAGTCCTCTTATTCTAGTACGTAGCAAACTGTCAAAACAAATCTTGAGAAAAGCTTAACCTGTGGAGAGTCTTTCAATTAGAAATACACTATATGTGGCATTATTTGTATATGCTTTAATCTGTGATGACGGCTTATAAAGTAAACAAATTTAGCCTAAATAACTCATAGTAAGTGGCACTTAACTCTCTCTCTTTTGTTCTATTCTTAATCGATAGAATGACTGATGCATTTGATAACAATAGAACAGCTTTACTTTTTACCAGAATAGCCAAACTAATCAAATACCTTGTTTACAAAGTAGGAGTGTCTCTCAGATTACCTTGATATGATTGTGACAGGTATATTTCAGAAATACATGCTTCCTTTATGTACAATCTTAACCTATTAATCATGATTAAGTGTTTAAGATAATGCATGCATAGATAAAGCAACACATTATTTTGTAATAAAACTTGATGTGAAAAGAAAAAGCAGGGAGAGTGATTCCATGTACTTGGACAACAAGTTGTTACCTAAACATATGTAACTTGACCTTTCTAAATGGCGTATGTTCCTCTCAAATTTCCTTCCTATCAGAGGTCTTCAGTTACCTAATTACTAAAGTTTACTTTCATACAAGTAAAAGTAGGTATCACTCTCTCGATTGTTGCATTTCTCTTTTCCGAATGAGACACATTATCTGTCATTTAATCTGCAGAAGGCCCTGTTTAAGGAGGTGGAGAACACTGCTGTTTGCCTCTATAGCGTGACTGGGCTGAACACAGCTGTCAAGAGGTGTGGAAAGGCCTTGCAATTCTCAGCTGTGAAAACAGTTAACAAACGTCTCAAACACACACACACACACACATACGCACACAGTACACAAAGTTACACACGTGCATTCTTGCCCACACACATACGCAAGCACACACGCATTTGTATTGTCCACAATAAAGATTAAGAATTCCACTTAATACATTCTGTTAGGAAGTAAGTTTTATTATCAGTGGACCAAAGCACTAAAACAATTCATTCAAGTGTAATGAATATCGTAATATTCCACAGTAGCCGACCTATTTCAACACAATACAACAATAATGAATACATCTTTAGTCGTATATCTTTCGCGTTCAACCCCCTGTTTTTATGAAGCCATGGCATTGAGAGAGTGAGCTGATTAGATTTAGTTTGATATAAGTTTTAGTACAGGTACATTGCTTATCTAGATGAGAACAACACTCCCATGATCACAGGTGCATTACTAATGGCACAAATGTTGTAGAATATTTGATGTACAGTAACTGTTTCCTCATGGTTACTTTTGAGTTTATAAATCCACATTTTCCACTAGAGTGAAAATCTATTTAAAATATGAGACAAATGACAAAACCAACAAATTATACTGTATATTTTAATCTTGTGATACAAACATTTAATTTCAGGTTCCTTGTGAAACATTAAACTAAACCAAGTAATCCACTGGGCCTAGATGGCCAGTGAGCTTCAATTCAGATATAGTCTAAAGGTGCTGATCCTAGTCTTGACCTCACTTAAGCACAATAGAAAACTCTAACAATGCAAAGATTTGAGCTTTGTAGAGAGTCAATTACTGACGACAATTCACACAAAATTCTGAAACTTAAATGTCCACTCTTTTGTTTGTGTCCAGAATTGCCCTTGAGGTTGAAACCATACAAAAGCGTTATTTTGGTTTGGACAACTTTTGGCTGTTTGTTGTTGCTTCGGTTTGGTTTGGGTGCCCCTCCCTCACAGAAACACATGTATTTGAAACATAAACAGTGAGCTGGGGGAGAAATTTGGGGCTCTGGGGGCACTTTAACACAATCAAGGAGTGTACCTTTAATGGTGACACTTTATAGTACATCTATATACTATATATACTGTATACTGTATACTATACAGTTGACTTCTCTTAAGGGCACAGAGAAGAGACCATGTGAGTGTGCTTATATCCAAATTGAAGGAATTTTGCACTGTATTAGTCTACACAGAATGTGCCAATATTAAAACCTATGTTGCCTATAGTCTAAGCCTAGAGAAGGAAAGTAAACACCATAGCCCAACCTACTGCAGTGTTACAAATAACAGTCAGTACACAATACGCAGTTAATACTGTAAAGGAGTTTAATTTTTTGTGCATAGGACAAATGCTGTCGCATTGTGTCTACTCTTAAGATAGATGTCTGACTTTCTCCTTTATTTATTTCTTTCTCACACTGAATAAAATGTAGATTGCAAGTTTTGCAGGTGTCTGAATTTCATGTGGGATTTGATATCTGGTGAAATGCGATCAAAATGCCAATTGAAGTTGGTAGATCAAACAAAAAATGCCTGTGGCGTTACCCGAAATGAATAACATTGTAAGAATCAGATTGGGACCATGTAACTTGTTATTATTGGAATTGTGCTTATAAACAGCTTATCTGGAGTGAGTTGCCATAAGAATCCGTTAATTTTAAACAAGACCAGCTGCACACTGTGCCATAAAGCGGACTGTATATACATGCACAAGGAAGTTATGCTCGTGTAACCGATGTCCGCCATCTTTAACTCTGGTCACAATATAGTGCCAACATGTAGGATAAAGCTAAAGAGCAATCTGGTTCAATAAAGACTAAGGGCAGCAGCAGAAGAAAGCAAGGAAATGCTTATAGTGTGTTTTGACTGCGGTACATGGGACAACATACTGTAGATGGCACCACTTGTTCATTACCGCTTGACATCATTCATTGCTCTTTCGGTCATTTTATTGACAATAAAACACCTTCCTTGTCGGACCAGTCTCCGCCTGCACACGACGGGACACTCTGCGTCACTCATACGTTTGTTTATGTCCCTGTGCCCACATCGCGTGTCAGACGGGAGTCACCCACGTCAACACCAGTCCTTAAGTATGGAATTCCTGTGCAGAGACACATTAGTCGTTAGTCATTTACTATGTTTGTTTCTTTACACTGTGTATCTAAATCCCTTACCTTAGGTAGGCTGTAAACTCTTATAATAATACAGTGGAATTTCATCGGTGTTTGTTTTGTGTAGACTGGATCATATAAAATATTCTCTCTCCTTCTGTGTATAATCAGATAATTAAAAATTCATATTCTAAAGTTCAGTGTTAAAAAGAAAAATCTCTTCAGGGCACACTGTAATAATATGTTTGTAATCACAAAATCAATAAAATGTTAGTGCATAACTAAACAACTATGACACACTGATTATGTGACACTGTCTGGGTATGATGTCTGAAATATTATCTGTTAAGATAATCTTGGTTTATGTGGCGCTAAGCTATTATATTGTTCTAAAGATACTGGCACAGACTTTCATGTGTCACCACAGAGGTGACTGACATGCATAGTAGTGGTAAATTGCTCTAACACATATCCTTCATAACAGGAATAAACAGTAGACATCCCTCTTGCTATGTTGCTATGTGAGGGCAAACATTTCATTTGATTCACAAACAGATATTTTAAATGATTATTTGAAATATGTTCTCTGGACAATGATCTTTGGACATTTTAAAATGATCATCATCCCTCGCATGCCATTGCATTTAGTGAGGTAGAAGTGATTCAATATCATCAATGGAAAGGTGTGTCCATTTGATGAAAGAATAAAACTGACTTCTCATACACTTCTCTCATTCGTCACAAAGGCATTGTGGGGGCCTTTCCACTTGCTATTTTCTATCTCATCATTTGTTTTTTGTGGTCATGGTTGTTTGATGCTGAATGTGCATCACATTTCAAAGGGTTGTTTTTGATCCCTGCTCGATAACACAACGGACAGGAAATGGTTTCATCAGGCCTAATTCTTTCACTCTGACGAACCATATTGTGTGAGACCACATCACACATCCCAGTTCAGAAATAAGTAGGCCAGGTATGAGGATTTGCTGTCATTCTGAGAAACATGGTTGTTTGAAGTTGTAAATTGCAGGTGGTGTGATTCTAGGATGACTGCTGGTATAGCAAACACGTCACAACTTGTGACAAGGTTGCTAAGTGCAGGTGGTAATCAGTGTGTCAAAACAATGAGTATATTTTTAGACATACGTGGTTTGTGTGAGGATGCTTAACAAATCAGTGGAAGTTGGAGCAGTCTGAGAGAGTCATGCCATCACATGGATAAAGATCTACTCTTTACCTGATCACCTCAAATTACCAGATAAGACCCGTCCCCTCTCTCTTTCTCTCTTTGTATTTCTGGGCAGCTAAAAGCTAAAGAACACCCCCCTCCATCAAAGGGACTAAACTAGAAACCCCAAGTCCCACAATCCTCTGCTCTAACCCCATATAGCCACTGTGCCTCTGACAAACAGTGACTGTAGTAAAGAAAACATCCTTTCACAAGTTGTCCAACTGCCAGTTTCCTGTGTAAGGTGGAGCTGGTCCTTTGCAGCGCATTTGCCTCAGAGCAAATTCACTGTTTAGAAACCGCTAGCAAGACATTAGACTAACAAACTAAGACAAATGTTTAAAATAAGTTTTGTTGTGGTAATAGGTGGCCATGTCACACTTCATAGTTCAGATTAGCCTATAGGTAATAAGAAAAGAGTCTGTCTGTTCTCTGTCTACTGCTTGGGCAAATTTTGAGCTAGTTTCATTTTTTAAAGTTTAATTAAAAAGAAAACCAACGAATTTACTTGCAAATTTTGGATTTACTAAAAAAACAAAGACGAGTATGTTTCACAACCCGAGCAGTGGACATGTACTGCAAGTGGGAACATACACATTATGGGTCTAGTATTTACAATAATCTGTATTAACTGTATGTGATGGCTAAGAGTTTATGAGACTTTTTAAACAGCCTAGTTTTTAGTTTTTACATTTATCATGCATTTAGACTATCCTGCTCCTGTTAGTTTATAGGCTGTTTCTTATTTGTCCTGGAAAAATATTGAGCTCTATTCTTTTGTGCTGTGTTGTATCATAGGTATGCCTAATGTTTGGCTATTGGTTTGCATCATTGTTGTTTTAATACTTAACTTAACTCATTGTAAGTCCTCTCTGAGGCACTCCCCAACATCAGAAAGTTAGCTGTGTGTAGCATAAAATATATAGTGTATAGTGTATATTGTATATGGTATATGGTATATGGTATATTGCTAAGAGGGGTGTTATGACCCTGGGGTCATATGCTGTGATTTTTCTGTATCAGCTGTTCCTTGCACAGGTGATGGAGAACAGCTGGAGACACCGGATTGGTCCAGCCGGGC
>JAODLI010007184.1:0-51745 GCA_027575585.1 Percopsis omiscomaycus | reverse complement strand
CTCCCTTACTAACACGTCCGCCTCCCACGCCGGGGATCCGGGTTCGAGTCCGGTGCGGGACTCGACCGGTTACACTTCCTTGCTATCATTAAATTAAAGCTTGTGTAAACGGTCTAGCTATTGTTGTCGTTGCCAGGAGCCGGGGCCCCACAAAGAAACACAGCAATGTCCATGCACCTTATGAGAAGAGCAAACTAAAAAGAAAGATGAAGAAGTGGTTTGTGCAATAATGTAATTATGGACTATTACGCTTGCCCGCGATGCACAATGACGTTCAAGTCGTCCCATTTTCTGAGGAAGCATAAAGAAAAGCTTTGCATTGGGGAATTTGGACCGACAAAGCAGCAAAGGGACGCTTCATTAAAACTGGTAGGCGAGTCGTAGGCTTCTGCAGCCCACTCTATTTTTTATTTGTAGTTATTCATTTATCGATTGTTTTAAAGGCTACAAATTTATCTGAAAAATGACTGTATAGGCCTACCTGCTGAAAATTGGTAAATGTATCAGATATACTCTATACACTTATAGTCTACAAATCCTTCCTGCATTTGTGGCTATCAAACAAAGTTAGGAAACAATTGTAAGGCAATCAATTTCAAATGTGCCGCAACTCGTTTTCCTACCAGTAAAGTTAGGCTACACATGCAAACGATGCACCTGCAAATAATTTGCAAATTAAGCTTAGGTCCTACTATGGAGCCACTGCAGCGTTCCTCAAATGAAAATGTTCGCTCCATAATAGCGTCATAATAATGTAGGCTTGTTGCATCCATTGCGGCGACAACGTTAAGCGCATGCTCCATGTTTCTAGATTAGTGTATAGACCTACCTGTAAGGAGATCACCTGAAATCTATTGTTCTGTGGTAAATAATGTAGACGGGTCTACGACTGTTTTGATTTGTGGTCATAGTTTTTGTTGCCTCGGGGTCGATTTGCTAAAAATTGTATAGGCTACAGACATGTCAATGTTATCTCTATTTTACCGTCTTGCTTTCTGAATCAAAAAATAACCGCTAATCGCTGCATCGTCTAGCTCGGGTTTTCTCAACCGGATTGGAAGACTGACCTTTCATTTGTAAGTATTTTTATTTTCTAAAACTATTTTATTAATTCAGGTTTAGAATAATGAGTGTAGGCTGTAGATAGTTTATGGATAGCCTTTGATGAGATAATCTATTGTAAATCTAAAGTGTTACCACTCAAATCACATTAATACAGGTAGACTACATATAATTCTTCCCTGTGATGATCATGCATATTGTTAGATTTCATAAAATCTATTTGGTTTTCACATTGACTTTACACAACGTTGAGAGGAAAGCATATAGAAAAGCTAAAGCTTGTCTAACTGCCTACAGGGGCTGTGTGCCTACTGTACCTTCATGTAAGAATGATGCTCAGTAGATAATAGGCCACCATGGACTGTCACCTAGGAGACGGAAACTCTGGAGGTATGGTTTGGTTACCCCTCCCAATGGTGCGCTATTGTGCTTAATTAGACCTGTGGATTTCAATGCTGACTTCACTGACTATAAGAAAATCACCCTTCTTTCTTTTTCTAATGATATAATTACTGTATGTCTTATGCTTGCATGTGTGTCTCATATAGGCAAAACAGAGTGATGGCCCGCTGTCGCTGTAATGGAAAAGTGCTATGCATGTGCCTTCTACCCTTCATGATGACCGGTCACCTTCTGGTCTACATCATGGTGTCGATATTCGTCACCATCTCCTACACGCCGCCCCAAGTAACAGTCCACTACATTGCGCCGGGGGCTTCGTCCAACTCCGTAGTTTGGGCCTCACATCCACTGTCCCCTTTCTGGAACCTTCGCCTGGAGGAGAGCGCCCTGTGGAACCAGCTACAGCACGTCTGGGATCGGCAGTACAACCCGATATTGCAAGGGAACTCGAGCAGAGCGAGAAGGAAGCCCCCCAGGGCCAAGTTCCCGTTGTCGCCACTGGAGGACGAGTGCATTTCAGATTGTGTGTCGTACAGGTGCATAGTCCCTCGTCTGAATGACCTCAGCAGCTTCCCGGAACAAATGAGGGCGTTCATCACGTCCATGCATTGCAGGGACTACCCGTTTCTCATCAACCAGCCTGACATGTGTGGTGGGAACGCAAGCTTTGGCTTCGACACCCCCATGCTCCTGATGGCCATCAAATCTCAGGTGGGGAACTTTGATCGCCGGCAGGCCATTCGTGAAACGTGGGGGCAGAGCGGTTTTGTACAGGGAGAGACGAGCAGCAAAGGTGGGATTGTGCGAACGGTTTTTCTGCTTGGGAGGCAGGACGCAAGCACCGGCCCTCACCCAGACCTCAGGAGCCTCTTAATGCTTGAGAGCCAGCAATACAGGGACATCCTGCAGTGGGATTTCAGGGACACTTTCTTCAATCTGACCTTGAAGGACTTGTTGTTCTGGCGCTGGTTTGAGCAGCACTGCCCCTCGGCCATCTTCATCTTCAAGGGCGACGATGATGTCTTTGTGCGAACCAGCGCTCTCCTGGATTACCTGCACAAGCGGTGGGAGGAGCACATCATGTGGAGAGTCAGAAGAAACAACACGGATATAGAGCTGGATTTGTTTTTGGGGGAGGTCATTAACAACGCAAAGCCAAACCGTGAACCGTCCACTAAATATTACATCCCGGAAAGGTTCTACCATGGCGTGTACCCTGCGTATGCTGGCGGAGGAGGGGTGGTTTATTCGGGTTCACTCGCGTTGCGCCTGAGAGAGGTGTCGGAGAGAGTTCGACTGTTTCCCATTGACGATGTCTATTTGGGCATGTGCCTGCACAGACTTGGGTTATCGCCCAGCCACCACCCGGGATTTCTAACTTTTGATCTCCCGGAAAGTGACAGGGGGGACCCGTGTGCTTACAGGTCCGTGTTGCTTGTTCACAAACGCAGTCCAAGCGAGATGCTCTCGCTGTGGAAAGAGCTACAGAGCATTCCTGCTAAGTGCTAAGGCCCATTTGGCAGTCAAATGGGCTACCGGAAGAGTGCTGACAGAAGATATTTTAATACTTGTTGACAATTGACGCTGAAATACCTTCCAACAAAGTAGTGTACTTTACAGCATACCGAATTATCTCTATGGCATTACAAACCAATGGTACCTCCATGGTGGATATATAGCTACCCAAAAGTGCTAATTTGTGCTATAAATGTACATTGTTTACAAATGTCTGCAAAATATACAGGATTATTCTTTTCATATATTGATTCATCATATATTTTAAAATATTTTTTATGCCATGTATGTTTTCTAGAATACAGATGGTTGATCTGACAGTAATAGAAAAAAAAGTCTGTTCCAAAATGTTGTTTAATCTAATTTTTAATTTTATGAATGTATTGAGTAAAACCTTTTTTGTAATATAGCATTGAAATAAAAATGGATACAATTATTGTCCCTGTGTGACTGTACCTCTGTTTCATATGTAATTCCTAACATTATATAATTTAATTGGTTAAATTACAGTAGGCTACATGTTAAACAGCATCCTCTAAATGTTATCTTAGTCTCCCTTAACACATAAGACAATACATGTGTATATTCTACTTTTTAAGTGTTTATTTTTTTAACATGTCATATCGGTAAAGGCCCAAAACCATTATTTAATTGTAGTCACTCACTCCTCTGAAACAGACCCTTCATCGCCCCCACTGGCCACAAACAGAACTACAGGACCAGAGTGGTCAAACATTAAAGGAGAATAAAGGGAGGAGTGAGGAAAAAGAGGAGAAGATGGGGTGTAAGCCTTCTAGGACTCCAGGAGAAGGTTCTCCTCCAGAAGACGGGTCTTTGGGGACAATGAAAGGAGCTCCAAATAAACACACCAACAGACAAACTTCAGCAGAGACTGTGCTGTCCTCTGGGGAAAAAACAGAAGTCAGAAATGTTATTCTGCTACTTCCCTGAATTTAGTTTGATAGCATTTCTTATTTATTGAAATAATAGTTCCATTTAGATAAGGTAGAGATAAAAATAGTGCTGTTTGTTTCTTTTTGCTCTTCTCCCCTCTCCTCCTTTTGTATTGGTATATTCTATTATCATCCGTCCTGTTCTGTTTTTACTTGTTTCACACTAACAGGCCCCTAGTGGCTCAACTACATCTCAGCCACTACAGGAAAGGAGAAGTCCTTCTGAAGGTCTCGGAAGGCAGGATGCAGAGCTGCTGTATGCTAACGTGGAACCAGAGAGACAAACGGGAGGTAAAAAGAGGTGGAACAGTATCATAATACCATAAAACCAAGCAGTCACTAAACCATCTGATTTCCCTGCTGGAGAGCTGTGGTGCAGGTCGGAGCAAGGATATTAACCTTTTGAACCTGGTTTGTGGATGGATGGATGGATGGATGGATGGATGGATGGGGGGGTTACTGTTGTGGCTGTTGTCTTCCCCCCTGCCCCCCAGACATTATGGAGCAGGTGTGTGAGGTGGGGCTGTTGGGGCTCAGAGACCAAGAGCAGCGAGATGCACACCTGTTGGTGCACCAGCTGCAAGACATACACCTAAATAGGTTAGTGCAACACACACTGTTTACAGAATACAGTACATAATACACAATTAAGTGCAAACTAGTGTATGTACAAGAGAACCCCCCCCCCCACACACACACACACACACACACACACACGTGCACACACCGCCCAGGAACCCCAATAGCATTTCACGTTATTTCAAATTAAAGTCAAAGTTAGCAAGCCCTGCATTCATCTATAATTCTTCTATAATGTGCTCTGATCCTTATCTCTGATCTTCTGTTCTGCTAGGACTGAGGGATTCCCCAACAGACATAGGCATTCTCTTGTCTTGTCCTCTGAGAGGGAAGAGGAAGATCCAAGGACCGTTTACAAAGGGATGTTGTCTGCTGAGATCAGGTTTGCTCACTCACTCACTCACTCACATCTACTACTACTGCTGGAGCAAGTCAAGCTGGCAGATTGGAAGAGTAGGATAAACTCTATGTGGGAGAGTGCACATCGAATTTTGATATTCCAAGTTGGTCGGTGACTTTCCCTTTCTCATGGAGCTGTGTTGTTGTGTTAAAGGGGTTCTGCGTTTGACTGATGAATTGGATTTCAGGTTGAGTTTTCAATTAATCTAGTCCAGTCCTGTGTGGTAGTGTTGAAATAATGTGTGAATTCAACTAATATTATGGTATAATATATAGTAAAAATTCTCTCCATTTCGTTTATGTGGCTCCCTTTCCAAGTGCGCTGCGGCTGGCCTATCTCCAAAATGGGGGCTCTGAGTCGGCCATTTTGGCACAGTTGCATGAGCTGCTGCATGCAGCCCTGCAGCTGGAAGAAACCCAGTCAGATCAGAGGAGAAGAGCCCATAGGGACGGCCAGGGACAATACAGAGATCACAGCGGACGTAATGTTCTTTTTTCTTTGTCTGTTTTTTCAGGATAAACAACAGACACACAACTTAAAGCTGAACACCATTAATTTTTTTGGGTTAAAAATCTTCACCTCTCGCTCTGTGTCCAGGAAGACAGTTCCAAGTGTGCAGGGAGCTGACGGCTGTTGAAAGGGAAAACCAGAGACTGGAAGCGGAGCTTTCCGCGATGGCGCGGCGACGGAAGGCAAAAAGGGGGCACATGCATTATAGTATGCACGCACATACTTGGGAAGCCGAGACGTAGAGGAAGATTTCACACCTGTTGCCTTCTCTATATTAATTGTGTTGATATTCAGATCAGCAGCTCCTGAG
Source organism: Percopsis omiscomaycus (assembly GCA_027575585.1). Taxonomy (NCBI): domain Eukaryota; kingdom Metazoa; phylum Chordata; class Actinopteri; order Percopsiformes; family Percopsidae; genus Percopsis; species Percopsis omiscomaycus. Next base: position 46,014 of record JAODLI010007184.1, on the reverse strand, counting down.
TATGAGGACAGAGAGGCCTCCAACAACGCCCAGGGTGGATGTCAGGCTCCCGGAGAGACATAGGGCTTCACACAGAGGAAGAAAAACTCCCACGCTACTTCCTGCGCTGGTACTAGCGTGAAGGAACTCGTAACACTGCAATATGCTGTACACTTTGTACACACAGCAGTGTACTCATTACAACACTGTGTAGCTTTTATCTCTGTCTTCCATGCACTTGTACACACACACACACACACACACACACATATTCATTCATTCATTCATTCATGCGGGTACATGCGCACGCACACACATGTGACCTCCAACATTGTCATAGACTATATTTAACTAGTTATAAAACTAACTAGTTTAACTAGTTGTAAATATAATATCTCCTTTTCCTCCTTTTCTCCAGAAGGAGATGAGAGCCCCAGTGTTGGAAACCATAAATGACCTTGGACCTGCTCCATATGACCCCATGTAATCCTTTAATATTATAAAACGCATATGTTTTTATTTCCATGCAAAAATGCCTCTAGCTAGTATATAAATACACAGAATACTAATGTTATTTCTAAACAATAAATCACTCAGGGAGGTGAAATATAATTTGTATTTTAATTACTGTAGCATCTGTTGATATGCTATTCCAGACAACATTTATACATGTTAAATACCATTAATAAAATAAATAACAAATGCCATTATTTCACATCATGGCGTCATATTTCCCGATGCGTTTGTTTAAATCAGATTTACAGATTAGCACTCAATGTCTTGTTGAGACAGACCTACTGTATTCTGCAGTTGAAATATTTGGGAATTACCTATAACCTCGGCACTGCAATATAATTCACGGTCTTGTGTTTTTATGTATCTCTTCCTACAGAGCCGGTCTGGTGGTGTTCTATGACTTTCTGTTGGGCCTGTGTCCATCCTACCAGCTGTGTAAGCTCGTTGTAGGTTTGTACTCGGGAGATGAGGAGCTGGGAAGGCCTTCTGTTCTTCCTCCAGCCTACTGTCAGCCTGCTAGGACCTCCTGTCTTCCGTGGTCAACACACCAACAGCTGGGAGGAGGTCTGGCTGTCTTGGCTACCAGACAGGCTGTGCCTAGGTGAGTTATGGGTAAACCCCAAAAACAGCCCTTGCACCATCACACAAAATGTCAGCAGTTGAAAGTCTCTGAATAATTATGTTTCTTCAGCTATTACTCCACTTTTGTTTCTTTATTACTTTATCATCATTATCATGTATAATTGTGGGGGTTTTCCAGTCAAATTGGAATAAAGCGTACAGATGTTTGTCTTCGGCCACGTAGTTACCTTTTATTTGAAAGTTACAATCTATATTATATCTATATGTATAATAATATTAGTTAATATATGTTACAATAAGTAAGTCCAATCTATAATTTACTTTAAATTAATTGTCAATAGAGGCTTTAATAGTGACAGCGTAGAACTATATTGAACTGCTAACCTTATTCATCTTGTCAGTTGATGTGCACTGATATATCATTTGCTCTTACCCCTCATTAGACTCCACCCCTCTGCCTCCCTCTCATTGGTGCTCCAGCTGCAGACCTTGGGTGGATATGACGTGTATGGACAGGTTCTGAGAGGGTGGGCCAAGCTGGCCCTTTTTGACGTACACAATCGCATGATCAGTGGGAGGTGATTGGCCTAATTCACTAATTAATGATGTTGCCAATTGCTTGGCTAATTAACCGACTAACCAAAAATCACAGATGGAAAGTTCCGGTCCGAGTTCCTCCTGTTAAACCCTCCCTGAGCACAGCAGAGGTCAATACTGTTCCCCAGGTAAACTTGTATGAGTTCCACGTGGATTTTTTTTTTGTACCTTTGTGTTGATAACTAAAATGTCAATTAGACTTGTGTGTCCCTTTTCTCTCTCTGTAGCTGAACAGAACAGAGATCTATGTCCGGGTTGTAAACAGCAGGGATGCAGAGGGAGAGACCACCGCCCCTATCAGCCTGGCCAACCTACCTTTATACAGATACACACCTGTGGTGAGCAGAACACACATACAGAAAACGCACCCAAACACAGACAATGCAAAAACGTTTTGTTTGCACTTGAATTAGATGGTGTGTTTCTTTGGTTAGCAAACAAAACTGCAATGGCTGTTGCAATCGTAGCAAACGTTGTCCTGCCCTACAGATGTGAGTCTAGTCTGCCATGGTATCTGTCTTGACAGGCCCTTTTTTAAATTAGACCATCAACCAAAAGGCCCCTGTTTCTTGCTGTTTCAGATATGCAAGGCGGATCACATCAGCTGACTGGAATTACGATCCCAGGATGGTTGTGACACAAAATCACACCGCCCATCTGACAAAGCCCGACACTCGCACAACAGTTAATACTCCACACAAACCTATACCCACACCCCTGTTCTTGACCCTCCCGTTAATGATCCCATTAATGATCCCACATGCTAATGGTCCTCTCACCCAGGAAATACCTGCTTTTTCACCCTGAAACCAGTAGTGCAGCAAAAAGCCTTTGGAGGTCACTCAACTGTGAAGCCTGTCTAGATATCTGAATCTTTGGTCACCTAAAACCATGTCAGCTATTCTATGAAATGATGATTACATATTTAATTTGGATAAAATAGTTGCTAAAATAGTTCGGCACAAATTGGCCACTAGATGGAAACAGACTACAATAAATGTATTATTTACATTACATTATATTAAGTTGAATGATGGATCAGTACTTTTTTCTATGAATTATTTCTTTCATTGTGTGGCAACGTTTGATTTAGAAAGTCTTTGGTAAGTTAGGTGACTTAACTGGATTTCTGCTTATAAAAACAGAATGACATACAAAAAAGTAATTTCTCAGTTATGATATGGCTGGTTTAATTTTCTGCAGTAATTGGGTCAATGGGAATTTTATTTAAATTAGAACATTAGAAAATAACATTTTATCAAACCGAACAATGATTCTCTTTATTTTTTAATACATCGTTGTTTAAACATTGTGCACATCAATATTAGGTATTTTAGATCAAACTGTATTTTGAGTTTTCTAAATTCTGTGGCTAATCATGCCCTATCATTTGAACAGGGTTAGAGTAAAAACTCTGAATAGGTTTATATACAGTATGTATACACTTCAATGATGATCTAATTATAGGCTTATGACTTATGCAATGCTTGAGTTATGCATTGTTCACTCTTGTACTTCTTGTCCAAGCACCCACACCTAAACATCTTTCTTATAACATCTGCCTCAAATTCCGTCCTTTCTTAGAAGTCATTCGTATAAGTTTTTTTTATATATATAAAGACACAAAAAATGCCCCTATTTGATACAAAATACCAGTCAAAATTTTTTTTCCTGAACTGTACAATAATAATGAATACATCAAAAAATTGGTATAGAATATGTAATCAAAAAACTCAATTCAGAATTCAATATATATATTTATAGTTTAGATTATTCAAAGTAGCCTTAAACAATTTTAACATTCACTAAACTCGCTTCATGAGGTCACCTGGAAAGCTTTTCGATTAACAAATGTGCCTTGTTAAAAGGTAATTTATTTCCTTTAATTGTGTTGTGACAAGGTATGGTTTGGTATACAGTAAATACAGTAGCGCTTTTTAGTTCATTGCACAGCAAGAACAGCTGAACTAAGCAATTAGTTATTTATTTGCTGCTTTATTAGTTACCAGACGCAAAAATTGGTCACAGAGTTCTAGTAACTGACGAGTCTCAACATTAACAGAAGAGATTGGGTGAATACGGCTTTCGTGGTCGAATTTCTGGAGACCAATAAAAAGAAGATACTTGGATTTTGGCTTTGGCCAAGAAAGTGGGGACTCCCTCAAAATGGTATTCCAGAATTCTTTAGTAAAACTTTTCCACATATATAGAGTATAGGAACTTCCTAATCATGGCACAGTGCTTGCATATGAATATTTACTATTTAGCTGATTAAAGTATTGTACTGTCTTGGTTAGCACTTAGTTAGGTTATCTCTATAATTTTGGTTTCCATTGACTGTTACACACAAATTATAAAATGAACAGTTGAGATTTTGATCTTGAATATATTTCCTAACCCAATGTGTGATTTCAGTGTTCCCTTCATTTATTTTAGCAGTGTATTATTCTACAATGTAGAGTGAAAATAAAGAAAACTCTTGTAAGAGTAGGTATGTCCAAACGTTTGACTGGTTCATGTTAAAGGTTAAGAAGGCGTTATGGTACAAGAAAAACCTGGTTGTCCTACATTCCAACGCTGACATTCCTGCAATACTTGCCTAACTGTGTCTCAGACCAAATCTTGTCCAACAACTTTTGAAGATTAACACTAAGGTTTAACTGAATTTTTTTTATTTTATTAATTTAAAACTCAGCACTCAACAGGCTTGAATATTAGACTTGAGTGCAACATAGCACATTTCAAACTCCCAGAATCCCAGGCGTGAGTTTAGTGCTAGGCATCAGACAGCATCCTTAAATAAACACAGACAGTGGGCTTAGTTAACAACACTATTCAAACTAAAAAGAGCAGTTCAGCTCCAAGGTGCTTGGAGAGAAAACAGGGCAACTTAAACGGTTTCCTTAAATACAGGCCCATGACACCCAGCCTAGGAAGGAAGAAATTAAGGAAAGAATGAAAGAAAGAAGATGGCCAAATTCTACATTACAAACAGAGACACATAGCCCAATTAGTTGCAAATGGGGCTAACAGACATCAAACCAAATCTAAGAATTTAAGTAGTCCTACAACAAATGATCAACTTTCATATGAAGTCATTCCCACAAACGAGAGAGAGAGAAGGAAACTAAAGACTGTTATTGATAAGAATGAACTTCCTGTAAAACATCATTCTTATCAAGTTTGGCATCTTTTGTTTAAAGGTATTTTTCCTCAGTCATGTCATATCTATACTCCACTAAAACACACAAGTGTCTGTAAGTTTACTTTTTTGGTGTAATTACAAACAATATAAAACACAAAACACAGGCCTACAGTAGCCTATCAGTTTAATGCATAAAGGTCTTACATCATAGCCATAGGTCTACATCTATAAATGTAGGCCTACCCTAATAGGCGTAGTATAAGTTTTTCAATTCTATTTGAAATCAAAAACACGACAACATAGGCCTAATAGGCAGGGCTGCTCATAAGTAGGCACAAAACCTCTCGAAACTCTTGTTCTCTCTCCGCGCAGGTTGGGATAAAACAGGTGACACACCTAATCGTGTTTGGGACAGGAACAACTAAAACAAGTCCCGCCTCTCCGAGTTTCAGTCCGACTAGTTTATTTTGTTACGGCAGTCTGCTAAATAGTCAAGCTGAGAGGTCGACAGACAATCGAGGAAAACAAACAATCAAACGGTCAACATGCCGCGCCAATCCAACCAGGAGTGGATCCGGACCTCCATGCGCACTCCGGGCATTCTGATATTCGGGATGGTTCTGTCTCCGTGCGGCTGGATCCTCAACCTGACCTCGACTGTGGCGCCCAACTGGAGAACCATCCAGAATATCCCCGGTGAACCGACCGATCTCATCATTCAGCAAGGCATCTGGGACATTTGTCGGGCATTCCAAACTTCCAGAAACATCGTTTGCAACCAACAAGACACAAACTACTTCAACAATCAGATCATTAACATCGCTCAGGGACTCATGGTGGCTTCGCTCATCGTCACTATAATTGGGTTGGCGGTGGCGATTCCCGGCGTCCGCTGCTGGAGAAACAATCCCAGATGGACCTTGGCCGGTCTGGCCGGAATCCTGATATTCCTCTCTGGCGTCATGACCCTTATCCCCATTGCCTGGTACACACACATATTCAAATCCCTCCAAAGCACGGCCGTAGGAAGTAACGTCCAAATCGGCTATTGCATCATCCTGGGCTACATCGGGGGGATTTTCGAGATCCTAGGCGGCATTGTCATGTTCATTGGCATCTGCCGTTGCTGTGGAGGTAAAAACCGAGGAGAGAGTCCCGTTGAACAGGTAATGAGTGTTCAGCGGCCAAAGGCTGCGCCAAGACGCATCGATGTGCCAAGCCTGAGCCGTCCCGGGAGCAGCGTCAGCAGCGTCCCATACTCCAAGGATTCCCTGGACGACGACGTGTCTTTTCCACGGGCCAAGACCCCCGCAGCCCGGTCAGCCAACACCTCGTACGGTGGCAGACCTTACGACGCCGACCTTTAGGAGCCAGGTCTCTTTGGGGGGAGGCGGGTCGAGAGACTTTGCTGAGAAACAGGACTAGGCCTACATTTGTTTACAGTGACTAAACTCGGTATGTGAAGCGTAGGTTTCCCCGAGATGACTGGGAATCTTACATTTAACTTAGGGGATAGACTGGGCCTATTATGCGTAAGAAACAGGTCTAGTCTATAGCCTAGCTACTTATTATATTGCGATGTGTGAAAATTATGTGTGAGCCGTATGAATTCATAAAGATCTATAGGCCTATAGCATGGTTGTAACATCTCTCACAGCGATGCTGAGCAGGCTACAGCCCGTTAATGGAGCATCGTTATGTTGGGAGTCATGGTCTCATTTTGATTAGCCTAATAATTATCATAACATCATAGGTCTAACTGATAGTGTATTATTGTCATTCTTTTGAAAAAATGACACCAGAAAATGGAAGGAGAATATAATGGGATTTTTTTATGAAGGACAATTGGAAAGTGGAGAGTTTTGTATTATTTTATTAAACAAAACATTGTGAAAACTAGACTTGGATAAGGCTGAAAAAGTAAAGTTGGCCATTGCATTAATCATTGGCAGATGTCTGTAAATCGTTTTAATCATGCACTTTACAATTGTGGGCAACTCTGTAGGACATTTGATGAGGTGAGAGAGACTGTAGCCCATGTTTCTCTATGATGCAAATGTGGTTTTGTTTATTAAAGGTGAATTTTATTTATATACTGTACCTGCCTGCTGAAGTGTTACTCTTTGCTAATAAGGCCATCTTCTAGCTAATTCTAAATCAAGTTGACCAATACTGAAATAGTTAGAAGCACACACACAATAACAATGTCATAGCTTCAAACGTCGGCTACGGTTAAGGGGTGGCAGTGTGTGTGAGGAAGAGACAAATCTGACAGCGGTAAGGAACTATAATGTAACAAATTATGGAAATAGTGACACGTCAGTGAGAAGCCAAATTTATGATACAACTGTTTTTTCACAGATGGTAGAAGGCCATACTTCATGACAGTGACAGCGTTCTTCCATTACTTAACTGCATTTGTAACCTCTTAGGTACACATGCAATGTAACCTGACCGGTTTATGATGGTTATCTCTTTATCTAGCTCGTTGGGCCTCACCTGCTCTGTTTAACATTTCAAATAAGATGACATTGTAAGGAATGACTATCCCTCTTTTGTTATGGCTTCAACACAAATGATGATGGCTCCCACTGGACTTGTTACACGCCGGATACAACAAGCGCTTAAAACATTGTGCCGATGCTGTCAGTCTACTCGCAGAAGTAGGGGTTCCCTAATTGGTAGACAATTAAAAGAAATAGGGTTAGTCTGTACAACTGTGGTCATTGGCATTTCCCTCAGCACTGTGTGTGAAACGCATGGCTTAATTTGTGGAACATTTTTTATAAAAGCATCTACAATACAGGTATTGATAGCACTTTGAGCTTCATTCACAAATATAAAGTCTCATCAATAAGCAATTGGATATTGACTTGTTTTAGACTTATAACAAACGTCTTTCATTCATTGGTCAGCCCTCGTACAAATCTTACTACAGTTGCTCCCCATTTCTTTCCATGTGGGTTGGAGATTAGTAAATACTAGAGTTGGTATTGTCACATCATAAGTGAGAAGCTACGCATGCACTGTTGTGTCCAGGATTTGGCCTGTCTTAAAACACTCAGTGCAACGCATATACATACACGTGTATGTCTTTCTATTCTATGCATCAAACTCTGTCTCTGGATCTCCATTATTCAATATGCCCATAAAAATTATCCTAGATTTAATGCATGCCTTGCAATTGTGTAGCGGTGAGAAATAAGGGGCAGCATATAGGGAAACATACCTGTAATCCTATTCCTAGTGGTACTTTTGTATTGATTAAGGTATTATCATTAGGTATTAGCTCTATTGATAATTGCTGTAGATGATAGAATAAATAGCTGAAATAAACTGTAAAGCTATATCCACACATGCAAGCTAATTTTTTTAAATGAAATGTATTAAAAGAAAGTGGTCAGTATAAAATTACTTTATTAGCAACTGCTTCTTTTAAGTCTTAGATAGCCACAATATAATTCATAATCAGAGTATCTCTCTCTTAAATACCTAAATTAATGAAATTCAGCACACACAAAAATAAAAATACACAGTACATGAAAAAATAGATTTAAGTATCCAATGTCATAAGCAGCTCACAATTAAAAGTGCTATTTTAATGCCAAGTTTCAAAGCCGTTCAGTGGATCAACATGGCAGGTGTCTTAAGGACAACACAGGAATGTAAAAATAAATAAATAAAAGCCCCTTCTAGCATAACCCATGTATAGATCTTAAAACTTTATCAATCAATTGTTATAAAAAAAAAAAAAGAAGCTTTGATTAGTAATATAAGGGTTAGTCACAGGTAAAATCACCTGTACAATTTAGAACAGAATGATTATTATTAAGAAGTTTGTGTTTCAGTGGTGGCTGGGAGAATTTTTCATTCCTTTCATGTTCTAGAAGGAATGAGATCGTTTCTTAACTATGCAAAAAGGCGTGTCTGTCAATGCATCTCATTCCGCTATCATGACTCTGCATGTCCACTCACACAAACAAATGGTATGTAGACAATCATCACACAGGTCAGTCATCGTAAATGGCTTATGCCTTAATGTGACATGTGACAGGATTTATGTGCAGGGTAAATAAATCCTAAAGTAAAACATTTTTTGCAGTTGCAGGAAATAGCTTGAGTTTATCTAAACACATCAAACGGAAAGTAATTTAGTCTGCAGTGCAGAAAGTATATAGTATAAAACCGTTGGGTAAAACAGCATAAATCTCTTCCAGGAGTAATTATTATAAAAAGCTTAGCCCGTGAAATGTGCTTACCTATGGAAATCATTTTTGAGGAGAAATTTCAAACTTCGCTACAATGAACAGTCTCTCAGGATCAACAGGACTAGAGGAGGCTCTGATGCTAGTCCCTCTGCAGCAGTCATTAATACAAGATGGGTTTGAATAATACACATTTCTAACACATTGGTCTGTTGAGGACTGCTGATGAAATGCCAACAACAGTGTTCTGGACGACATTATGGACCTGGACGAACAAGACAGAAGGTTAATTTACAAGCACTAAATCTACTTGCATTTATTGGCCACTGGGGGCAGAGCATGTGAGTGAGCGTGTGCTCTGCTTTCAATTCACATACACACAATGGATGGAATTGCATAATAGGAAGGTTTTAAAATACTACTACAAAAAAAGTATACAAATCACATAATGTTCTTTCACACTACAAGATGAGGTATATTATAATTTACATGGTTTACATATTCAGTACTAGGGTTGCACGATATATCGTTTCAGCATCGTCATTGCGATGTGTGCAATTGTGACATCACAGGACGTGCAATGTTAAGACCAATTATATAGCATTAACTCCTCATCCCGAGATACCCCGGTATCGGGGTCGCCTTTCCCCCTCTCTCAAACAATGAAGTCATAAGCCATTTAAACGTGTGAAAACAGTCATATGATACAACATTGGAACGAGAAGGGCCTTTGTTGCCCAAATTAAACATAATTCCAACCCTAAACAAATAAGCATATCGGAAACCTTTACGCACACTTTGCGCACAGCGCACGCTAAAAGTTCGTAAATAACGTACATTTTTTTTCAGGGCAATTACACAAACAATACTTAATCTGAAAGCTGAGACTCAGATTTCAACAGTGTAAGTAATTTGCCGCTACGATGAACACCCATTGAACAAGCCGTAAAAGAACTTACATAAACAAACTTCCTTTGTTGTTTTTGCTACCAAAAGTTGAGTTTGATAATAAAAACACTTCTAATGTAAATCCCATTATCTCTCTCTATCATTTTGAGTCGATTGCAGTGACTTCGGGTTTGTAAACATGGACCAGGAAGTGTTTTGCATATGAAGTGGGTCGTCGCTCACAATCACAACACATGTGCGTATCGCCATCTGTTGGACCCAAAATGCAATCGCACTGCATTGAAAGTGAAAATTCCTGTATTTCTTTTCATATCGCAGAAAAAAAAATTATTGCATTGTCAGTTTTCCCCCAATATCGCGCAGCCCTATTTAGTACACATCTAACCCATTTTATAATGTATTCCATTTCACAGTAAGTGAACCCTAAATTACCTTGATCACACTGCAGATGACATAAGCTCACACTGCAGATGACATAAGCTCACACAGGGACATCGTAGTCCCGCTTAGCTGCATCCAGTTGTCTCCTGTTGACCACAGAACACAATCCAAACCGCACAGTACATTTGTGTTTTTATCCCAACACCATTCGTTTCAAAGTGAAGAGTGTACACAGAATGCATCTGCATACACACTCACCGGCACACACACTCACTTCATTAGGTACACCTTTTCAACTGCTCCTTAAGGCAAATATCTAATCAGCAAATCATGTGGCAGCAACTCAATGCTATCACGCATGTAGACATGGTTAAGACAATCTGCTGAAGTTCAAACCAAGCATCGGAATGGGAAAGAAAGGTGATTTAAAAGCGGCATGGTCGTTGGTGCTAGACGGGCTGGTTAGAGTATTTCAGAAAGTGCTGCTATACTGGGATATTCCCGACACAACCATCTCCCATTGTCCCCCTAAGCCTGCAAATAGCCTTTAATATTCTGTGTAGAATAAGTTGCACCGTTATCTAGGTTAATTTGCTTGCACTGTAGTTGTAGTGCAGCCATCAGCCAGCCCTTGAAATCCCGCTTCAATTGGCTTGGTTTTGAAACTAGCTTGATTAGAAGCAAGGTGGAGCCTAAGAGGATGTCCAGTATAGTGTCATTTAGCTAGCTGCTAACTGTAAAGCACCAGCTGTAGGCGCCAGTGTGAGCACAAAGACTAAGGGAGTCTTCCTGCGGGAGGCATCTGAGGAAGGCATCAACAAAAACTGCCTGGCTAAGTATCCAGCTAGTATTTGTAGCTCTTCTTTCTTGTTTTCTACTATGTGTTCTTCATTCCTGTACCATGTCCATGTCCTCGTAAGTTGTCGTCATCTACCGCCCCCCGGGCCAGCCCCCCTCTTCCGAGACCTTCACTGGTTCCCCATCTCATCCCGCATCCGATTCAAGACATTAGTGTTAGCCTACAAGACAGCAAAAGGAACCGCCCCACTCTACCTCCAGGCAATGGTAAGATTCCAAGCCCCAACCAGGGCACCTCGATCTACCACCTCGGCTGGCAGGCTGGCACCTCCGTCCCTACGAGCTGCGCGTAGGAGTCGTGTAGCTCAGTCCAGACTCTTCTGTCCTGGCACCGCAATGGTGGAACGAGCTTCCTGCAGCAATCAGTCACTACCGATCTTCTGCAAGAGACTTAAATCCCACCTCTTCAAAATCCCCCTCGGTACCTCGACCACCGATCTTTCTACCTAAAAGCACCAATCCCACTAACAAAACGTCTCTATAAACAAGCCTTGTTCTAGCCTCCTTTCCAACCTAAATTTTTTTTTTTAAATTCCTACTCTGTTAGCTCTTAGAACATTAAGCACTTTGCCGGAATTTAGGCTGCTAACAATAATTGATTGTTTTGAAGAGCGAATGATAACTTTCGAGTACTGTACTTGGGAAAAAATAAATAAAAAATGCTTAAGTGAAGTAACCTTAAGACATGATGCTGTCCTTAGTCAAGGAGAATGTTATTTGCTTGAAAAAAAAAAAAAAGGTGGTTAACCAGTTCAACTATTGACAAATGTACCAATTGTAAGTCGCTTTGGATAAAAGCTGCTAAATGCTGTAAATGTAAATGAACAATTTGCACGGGCCCACCAAAATTGGACAATAGAAGACTGGAAAAACATGCCTGCCTTGTATTAAAGGTTCAGGCTGATGGTGATGTGTGGGGAATGTTTTCTTGGCACACTTTGGGCCCCTTAGTACCAATTGAGCCCGTTTTAAACGCCATAGCCTATCTGAGTATTGTTGCTGACCATGTTCATCCCTTTATGACCAGTATACCCATCTCCTAATGGCTACTTCCACCAGGATAACGTGCCATGACACAAAGCTCACATCATCTCTAACTGGTTTCTTGAACATGACAATGAGTTCACTGTACTCAAATGGCCTCCACAGTCACCAGATCTCAACCCAATAGAGCATCTTTGGGATGTGGTGGAACGGGAGATTCGCATCATGGGTGTGCAGCAGACAAATCTGTAGCATCTGTGTGATGCTATAATGTCAATATGGACCAACATTTCTAAGGAATGTTTCCAGTTCTGAAGGCAAAAGGGGGTCCAACCCGGTGCTAGCAAGGTGTACCTAATGAAGTGGCGGGTACTTGTGTATACCTAGATATTGTATTAGATACGGTGGGATTTTCACATTTGCATATAAAAAAATATAAAACAGCCCTTACTGGTCCAAATGTAAAACTTATGCAAAACACTGCTAACCAACCTGTGTCGCCTCTGCTTCTGCCGTAGCTTGGCGAGGATGAACGTCAGCATCACCAGGGCCACGATGACGCCCAGCACGCCCAGGGTCAGCGGGGTGCTCAGCGCCTGGTTCAGCGTGTACTGGCATAGGTCGCCCTGGTAGCCCAGGTCACACTCGCACGCCACCCAGCCGCCCGGGAGCAGCTTGCAGGTGCCGCGCCCGTGACACTGGTCGACACCGCAGGTGGGCCCTCGAGGCTGGGGAGTTGGGAGGGATGTGGACATCATGGAGGAGGAGGAGGACCTGGGTGAATCTGGTGTCATCGCTGAGGGGGACACCAGTTGTTATAGCAACAGAGGATACACAAAGATGCAGGGGTAAGCGGAAAATATAATACACCAACAAGAATATATTATGGCTTTATCAGTGATGACTATCAACAATATCAGTATGTACGGTGGCCCTGAGAGGCCAACGCACTGCAACTTAAGAGACCACATGCAAATAGATCGCAACACAACACATTTCGGAAACAACACATGTAGAAAACCCAATGGAAGTGTTTCCAGACACACTTGTTTTGCCGCTGCAGTTTGAAGACATTTTTTAAGTCGGCGCTCCATCAATGCTGTTGGGAGATGAGCTAAAATGTAAGTTAGCCTAACGCTAAGATTAACATAATTTCTTACGCTTCATAAGCAGTTTTGAAAGCTATACCATATTAGAACATTTTAATGATTACAACCTGGCCTATACATTTAAACTGTAAATTGATTTATTAAAATATAAACGGTTATAATATAAAAGTCTGACAAGCCGTTTATATTTTTATAGATCAAATTACTATGGATACACTGGAAACTGAAGGGTAGATGTGTATTGTCAAGGTGTGACAACAATGATGTACACACACAAACACACTCATTTTATAGTGACAGACAGTACAGCCCCCACACATTCTACTTTTAAAATGTAGCAAACACACTCTATATAATAAAAGGTCTCTAAAATAAATAAATGCTTCATGAAATCCAAACAATTTAACTGTATAGTTAGTTTTTTTTTTATGTATTATTTTACAAAATTTCAGCTATGCTGGAGCGCAATCGCTTTAAAACCACAACAACACAGGTTGTACAGGTTGTGGAATATATCTAAAGCTATTGTTCTTTTAGGAGGTAAACTATAGCATGTGTACATAATGATAAGTAAAAAAATAAATAATAAATTGCAGCCATATCTTTATAAAGCAGGATTTTACACACACTAGAGGCTACATACTGCAACTTGAACATACTGTACAGAACATATGCCTATTATCCAAAAACACTCTACTTACCACAAATATACAGTGAAGGATAAGGTGGATGGTCTCTGGTTCTTTCCCGATGTGTAGCACACTCAGGTGTCCTGATGTGTACAAGTATGGATTAAAAATAAACTCCCTTTTCATTGGACAAATCAGGAGCAAAATATAAAAGGGAGGAGACATCTGCCCTGTAAATACCTCTAGGCATTTTACTTAAATAACTCCCTTTGCCTGACTGTACTGTACTACCTGGCTTGGGCGGCGTCTCGTTCTCTCACAAACACGTGTTATTTGCTAGGTGTGTAAGCCTAACAGGTGGGGCTGGGGAAAAAAAAGATAACAGGCAAGTTACAACTAGAAAACCAGACCAAGAAGAGGTGGGCGAGCGCATACATGAGTAGACAGCGGGAGAACAAATACAAAAAGATATTTTCAATGTTGTGCTCTCGGAATTCAGAGCGACATAAAATTAATTCCATTCTTATCAGCTAACTGTTTCCGACGATTAAAACTACTTTACGCATTATTAGATAACGCCGTCAGCATGGCTGATTTGTATGTGATTTTTTTGGTGGTCTTTCACGCCGACAAAACGCAGCCAAACAGCGTAGTAGTAGTCTAGAAAACTTTTCGTTCTGTAAAAAAAAAACAGGTCCCTAAACGTATAGTAGCTAACATTCCGTCTATTGTAATGTAATATATGTAAAATACTACCCATAGAACAGAAACTGGTCGAACTGAAGATATCATGAAAGCCACAACTGCTATTGTTCCCTTTACAACAGAGGCTTTGACTTCCATGTGCTTTTCAAAAAGTGTCAAATCCATACACAAAGCACACACCTGGAGGGGGGATGGGGGGTACTATACTTGCTGTATCCTACCAAACATACTTGGTAACAAATAAATATTGATAGCTACTGTAGGCATGGAAGTCAATGACCAAGAGCATATTTTTAGCCACTCATTAGGACATGCAGGAACACTGCTTTGGGTATTTAATCAAAGGAAATCTTGTGCTTCTTTGGAAATAGAAACACAGATTTGGTGTCAAGAGGACAATTTGTAACATTTGTAGAATTATTTTATTGTCACTTCAAACATTACCTGGCCAGGGGTTCTCAGCAGCAGTCACAATGTGGCTGGGCACAGAGTAAATCAGGTGGGCCTGGTTCTCTCCTAATTAATAGGTTCTGAAAAGTATGTTAACCAAAATATGCCATTTCTATTAATGCCTGAATGCACCACAGTTTAATCACACAAGCCTTATTACAGGCACCAAGAACATTCAACAGCATTGCAAAAGATCTTACCTCTCATATGTAAATGAAGCAAGGAAGCCTTCTGATTGGGTGGGCCAAGAGTGTCAAGTGGGTGGGCCCTGGCCCGCCTAGGCCCACGCGGTCGGTTCGCAGTAGCCTAATGTAGGTTATACAGGCCTAGAACTGGCAGATGTTTTAAACTTCAACCAATCACTACACCTGTTGAATTGACATTGCACACCTGACCAGAGGGGTTTGATTAAATAATGGAACAAACTGTACTTTTAAACAAATTATCTTGATTCATTAGAAATATTTAAAGAGAGTACTTTTATTAAAAACATTCCATTTGAAATAAATATAGTTTGTCATTATTCACATTGCTCATGTCCAATTATTGTACCTTTATTAAATCATGCAGAATAGAATGTAGGTGGGGATAAGCCTTTCACTGTGACCCCAGGTGCTACTGCGGGCTGACCTTTCATCCCATCTAAATTAATTGTTGAAGTCCCCGTCCATTCAGATGAGGCTGATTAGACTTCTCAGGTGTGGGCATGGGCTTACACTGCTTCAGTTCTCTTTACCTTACAAGCTCAATTTCAGACCATCTAATCAACCAAATATACAAGGTAAAACTTTGTGAATTAAGATTCTGTTTACAGACAGAAAGTTTACTCATCGGTAGAACTTTGAAGGTCTGAGACACATCCATTTGCTTTTCTCAGGAAGCAAGCCAGCTGGCCAACACATGGTCCACTAATAACATTCAACATTCTACTTTTCATAAATATTTCAGAAAACCCAAGTGGCTAGTTTCACATTTAATCTTTTATTAGAAAAACATGCTGAAATTCATGACACATCCATGTTATAAAAATGACAAGAATAGTCCACAGACTGAATAGAGCACCACTACATGTTCCGTTTTTCTTCCAAAATCTTAACATCTAGCGAAAAAGGACATTAAATGAAGACTTCTGTACCACGAACTGGAGTTCAGGACAAGGCGGCTATTTGCGCTGTTCTGAGTTTAAGGTTATTGGGGAATTCACTCCAAATGGAGGAAAGGCGTCGACTTGAGATTCCAGGTCCTAGAGGAAGAGAATAAATGTGCATTAAAAAAAAAAAAAGTAGTCTACTCTATCCACCTTATTTTGAATGTGGCCAAAAGGCATTTTCTACGATTGGCCAGACCTCCAACTATAGACATTGCAGTCGTTATTGCATATACTGCATGCCAAAAGAAAGTCTTTTCCAAAGGAACGAATAATTAACCAGCAGGAGGCAATATTCTACATTGGTCAATAAACAACTTTCTCCTGACTGAAAATCCCCCCTCATAATACCCTTTTTGTTAAAAATAAATAATGTGGAGTGAGTGTTGTTCTAGCCTCCACTCCATTTGCATCTTTAGTTTCTATGATTTAAGATAAAAGCTACTGCTGCATCCAATTCCGTTGTAAATAAATACATTTTAGTGAAATATACACAAGTTACAAGTTTTATAGCCTACCTCCGAGTCAGATTCAGAGAAGTCAGTGATCGCACCATGTCTTTCCATGTTGGCCATCAGAGTTGCTTTCTCAATGGACTCGTTTTTTAGTGCCAGTTTCCTAATGATGGAAAGATTATAGTAAATATGTGAATATTAAAATAGTTTTGCCCTTTCCTCCATTTTGTAGTCAGGTCAATATTCTCCATAGCTTGTAGACCAAGTGATTTTCATAATTTTGCCTCAAACCGGAGTAACGCAACAAACATCTTAAGAAATTACAAACCCCCGTTTTGGAACCACCATCTAAAACTTCCCAAAATACGAGTGAAATCCTAACAAATCGTGCGTGACAAACATTACATTTCACCGCTGTACGTTCTGCTACCTCTTGCGGAAAAGCAAAGCAGCGGCCACCAAGACAATGATGATACAGAGGACGCCAAGGACCACAGAGACATGGCTTCCCCGCTTCTCTTCCTCTTGGCAAGACTCTCCCGTGTATCCCGGCGTACACCGGCAGCGCGCCGCTTCGCCCTCTTGGATGCATGTGCCGTGACTCCCGCAGTGCTGGAGGTCACATGACGTAGCATCTTTCTGTACCGACTGGCCAGACGTTATCTGGTTTAGGGGACGTGTGGACGGTGTCTTGTCAGGTTGGAGCCCTTTGGATTTGGAGCTCGGCGTGGCTGAATTGGTGTAAGGGCCTGGAAAGGTAAGGAGTCCGTGACTACAGGGTGTACTGACAAAGCCTGGATATTCATCGCAACAAAGTTAGTTTATGAACAGTAACAGTGCAGAAAATGGCAACGGTGTCTGCGTCACTTGATGACAAACGCAAAATAAAACACATACCAAGTACTGTAACTAAAGTGCAAGGCAACCAATAACTGAATCTGAACTCACAATCCTGTTCGTCTGACTGGTCTGGGCAGTCAAAGCCTCGGTCACAGAACTTGGTGCTAGGGACACACTTGCTACCGTCGCTGCACGATTTGCTGCCGGGGGGACACGTTGGGAGGGGGACACACGCGGTGACATTGACAGCGAGGAAGTCCCGCCCACATCTACAGGTCCGACCGCCAGGATAGGCTAGACACAGCTGAGAACATCCACCGTTCTCGGTGCAGCTGTTGGTACCTAGGGAAAGCGGCGAGAGGGGTGAGCTGTAGGTTCAAGACTGATATTTACAGAAACCCCAAACGTCTGCCCATCACCCGCTGTCTGCAACGGGGAGGGGCAGAGATCAGTGTGAACTATGAAAGCCTTAGGGGCAGGAGTGGAGGAATGCCGGCCACTGTGCACTCAGGTGCGGGATGGGCATGCACTCAGATTTTTAAAACCAAAACAATGTTTTTGTAACACTCATTTCAACCACAAGGGTTATTCTGGAAACAAACCAGAAGAAAGTTGTTTGTATTCGCAATGCCAAAGGCCAATTGTTTCAACTCTTTTCATTCAATTAACATTGCATTCAACATTTCAGCAAGTGAGGCTGGAGAAAGCAAGTGAATGCGTGGGTTTATGTTCCACATAACAGCTTGCCAAGTCCCATCTCTCACCAGTATCACCTCACAGTGCCTTCCATTCAACAACAGACCGCCTGAGTGGCCTTTTATATTACTAGGACTACTGATAATGGTGTGTACACATTGGAATTGGTTTCACTCAAACAAGATGAAAGTGAGAATGCATCAGCGAGTAGTGATCTCTGAAGGCTATGGGCATGTTGATGTAACGCGATTCTTTTTATTTTCCTGGTGAATTTTCAAGTCTACCACAACAGAGATACAACTAAATGATGCCATGTGATCACTAACGGAAGCTACAGATCTCTCTTGTGGCTTTGTCCGCCTAACAGTGCATAGTCACTACACTCATAGCTGTAGTAAAACTTTTTCAACAAGAAGTTGCACACACATTCTAGCTTTTCTAGCAAACACCTATGTACTTCCAACTAGTATTTACATACTATGGCTTGATGGTCAGGTTAAAAAAAAATAATTAGGGGAAATGTGACTAAGTGACTAACTGGAATGACCAGTGCCAGACGGGGTGGTTCGAGTCTCTATAGAGTTTTCAGAGAAAGGTGTTGAAAACAAAACATTCAGTGAGTGGCAGTTCTGCAGGGCGCCTTGTTAATGATTGAGGTCAGTGTAGAATGGCCAACCTGTTTCAAGCTGACAGGAAGGAGACGGTAAACAAACAGTGGTATGCAGCAGAGCATGCTGTACGACATTGTGCGATAGTGATAGGCTACAGCAGGAGTGTAGGAAGTTTCTCCAATATGAATTGTTCATTCCATTTTAAATCAGCATCAGATTACGAGAGGTTAATAGGGCTTAATCCATGCATACAGTCACGTACCAGTCTGGCTGTCCTTGCTGTATGCCTTGAGGGCCACTATCTTGGTCCTGGCTTCAAACCACAGCTGTTTGGGCTGGAAACCATCACTGAACCACAGTCTAGTAACATCTAAAAACACAAGTTGAACAGTAGGCAAATAAGCAGAGTGGCATCACAAGGATGATAAGAAACAAAAAAGTTAGTATACATTCAGTAAAAGTACACTTCAGATGCAAAGACCTACATCTACCTTTGTCCAGTGTGACCCAGAGGAGCATGTTCTCAATACGTGTGAAGGAAATTAGCAGCCCAGGCCCTGCTTTGTATTGTTTATAACCCGAGCCATCCACCGCAATGGAGCTAATCACCACCTCACCTAGAGGAAACGGACAGGTTTGAGCACACAATGGACACACCATGTGGCAGACAATACAAACGCAAAGCAAAACAGGCTTATGGAGAAAAATACACCACAGAAATCCTTGAACTTGTGTAAATATGCAATGACAGATTGGTTAAATTAACATAGAAATCAGAAGTACTTAAGTTACTGTACATTACACCTATAGACTGGCCTAACAGAAGCTGCATAACCACACTAAATTTGTACGCCTCACCGATGTCTGCCCAATAAAGTGTGGTTCCATGGTTGCAAAAGACCAGTGAAGAAGGGATCGTGGCTTTCCTCCACAGCACCACCCGGTTACGTCCATCCATGTAGCAGCAGTCCACCTGGGCCTGTGACCGCCCACCGGACCTCCCACCTATTGCTGTGTAACAAACACGCCCCGTTGGAGGGTGCACGGCAATGGACGTGGTGCCCTAAAAACCAAGGAAGGCGATGAGGGTTACATCTGAGGCAGATCAAAACCACCAGGTGTACTATAACCCTGTTAGACCGCCACACTGCTCAGCCAACTGTTTATGTTTGAAACAATGGGAGGGTTACTGGAGGAAACTTAATGACACAAATCGACGGTTGTACAATTAGGATTTACAGGAGAGCAGTACAGCAGAATGAGTCGTCTTACGCTTAGAGATCTCTGCAGCAGAGAGGCGGTGTATTTGCCATTAGAAGAGGTCACGTGGAGGTCAGGTCTTTTAGTGCTGCTCCAGTAGAAGTTCGCAGTCACCCAGTCCACAGCTAGCCCGGTGACAGCATCATCCTAGAGGACAGCCAAAAAACAAAACTCAAGGTTTAGTG
This sequence comes from Percopsis omiscomaycus, assembly GCA_027575585.1. Taxonomy (NCBI): domain Eukaryota; kingdom Metazoa; phylum Chordata; class Actinopteri; order Percopsiformes; family Percopsidae; genus Percopsis; species Percopsis omiscomaycus. The sequence continues at coordinate 25,771 of JAODLI010007184.1, read as the reverse complement.
TTGAGGTGGGATTTTAGCTGCATGTTAGACAAGAAAAGGGTTTTAAATGAGACTCACCACTTCAAGCAGAGCAAGTAGGCTCTCGATTGACATGTAAGGTGTACAGCCAGAAAGGCTATGGACGCAATTGCTCACGACAGGCCGTGGTATACGCTCATACAAGAATTTAACTAGACTAATTTCTCAGGTTACGGAGTCAAACAGATCTGTGCAAAGGAATTCGACGTCATGGCTGTTGTATACGCTCATTATACCGTCTGCTACAAGCCAATCAGACCGCTTGATTTGAGCTACCCGTTTTATAACATTACAATAAAGATACGCCCCTTAATTGCATTATAGCACTCCTATCACCGTTTATATTTGGAAACAACAGTCAATGAAAGGGGGTGTGACCATCGGGGGTAGAGAGTAGAGCAGAGTAGGTAAAAACAAACGTTTCTGTAAAGCTGATTTAAACCACAAGCGTGTGCCTTTAAAAACAACACCCACAGACTTCTTACATGTAGGTCCAGGATGCGGCCTGCAGGTGTGAGGCCCGGTCTGGAGCTCCTCAGCCTCAGGACGTCCACAGAGCCTTGTGCCGCGTCAGCGACATACATGGACAGACTGTGCACGGCTGCGTCCAGCACCGAGGCCTCAGTTATCCCCGGCAGGGCCAACGCTCTGTTACTCGGCAACCTCTTCAGATCTATGCCGTCAAGAATGGTGTGCAGGTAAATCTACAGTGGGGCAGGTTGAGAAAGAAACAGTTTTAGAAAATAAAAATGCATGACGCTGTGGGATCCTGAAGCCTTTGCCCTCCCCCTCCTGGACACAAGCAGTAACCTACAGTCTTCATGATTGAATCAGTAAATAATCATTGGGAAAGGTACATACAGTATTTAATTAGTCCCAAATTAAGTCTATAATTTCCACACACTAGCATGTAGCTACTTCTAAATTATACCTGTTAATAAAGGACTGGCTTTTGGAAATGTTATAAACAAGCTGCCTCCCCCCACCGTGAACACTGGAGCATTACCTGGGTGACAGTGGCTGGAGCCAACAGCAAGATGAAAGCCGAGTCAACAGGAGGCAAACACGTGATCTTGTCTTTGGCTAGCAGCAGTCCTGTGGGGCAGCGGCACACCGCTGTAATCCCTTCTGCAGCTGCAGTCCTGGGGGAACCTGGCGCCCCGAACCTGGCGTTAGGCGCAGGGGCTAGGAGGCAAAGGTGGGAGCACTTGAGCTGGTCACAGGGGCTCGGGACAGCTGGCTGGGATAGGGGGTGCATCAACTAAGCAGAGAGGAAGGATAAATGAGTCTTTAGTCCAATGTTTCAAATGGCAAAAAGGTACTATTAAGTATAGAGATTATTCAATTTCAATGTTTAGAGATTCATGCCATAAATTGTGTGAACTCAAGGTTGTCCACAAATCAATCATCCATTTATACAGTATACACCTATTCATAAATAACATTGTCAATTTTACTGCATTAATGAAGTTATATTTTGGTGTTCAGAAGTGGGAGAGCTCACCTTTAGTCCAAAAGGCTGTCCTGGTCTTTTCAGCAGAACCTTTTGGTTTTTGCCTGTGTTCTTGTCCGCTGAACGAATGGTTCTTCTCTTGGTGTCGGACCAGAACAGTCTGTCATTGAAGACTGCTACTGAGAAGGGACTTGGAGTTTCTGCCAACTGCAGGATCTGGTTAGAGGAGGGTGTGAACGTCACCACAGTGTAACTGTCCATTTAGTTACACTGCCAGGTTTCTAGGCTCCCTCTAGTGGGCGCACACACAAACTAACTGCCCCATTAGAAGCTTGAGCTTGAGCAGGGAGTGTAATGTGCATCCAGGGAACAACATTTGACTGCTCCTGTAGAACTCCGCTTTAATCATAATGAGAAATATGTAAATGCGTGCATTATGGCCGACTGTCTGAGAAGAACTTGCCTTCATGTCGTCTCCGTCCAGAGTTGCAGAGCCAATGCAGCGCAGCTTCTCGTCAGCCCAGTAGAGCCGGTTGTCCAGGAGGTCAAAGACCAGGCTGACTGGCCAGCTCAGGCCGTGACTCACAACCACTGTCCTCTGGGAGCCGTCCATCCCCGCCCGCTCAATCTGGGGGGTGCTGCCGATCTCAGACCACAGCATCAGCCTGGAATACAGGCCAAGTCCATTATAGTTTGCTCCAAAAGTGCCTTTACATGCGGTTAAAACTGGGTGGTTATCAGAACACAGCCTCACTGTAAACAACTGACTAATATTGCTCCTTGCTCGTACACACCCTCTGTGTGGGAGCAGAACCAGGGAACTGGGCTGCTCCAGGTCTTTATTCAGGACCACTGTGTAGTTCTGAGGCTTCACTGCATTGTCGCCGAGACGAACCGCCAGAATCTGGCCCACCAAACCGTCCACCCAGTACAGGTTGTTTCCAATCCAGTCCACTGCAATGAAGTCTGACTTCACGCCTATGAAAATCAGATGAATGCTTGTGAAAACTGCAGTGCATTTATGGTAGTTTATACTGCGTTACCGTGTTCTTACATTGATTATCCTCAGGTAAACATTCTAGTGCCAATATCAGATGGTGGCTTGTGTAGTGAATGACTTTACAAATCACAGAAGTTTTCATATGACCACATGCAGAACCCTCCATTAAGGGAGGGGTGTCTTTATTTCTACCTTTGACAAGGATCCCCTTCTTGGTGAAATCGGGAAGCTGCGCCCAACGGATGCTCTGGTAGTCGGGGCTCAGCCAGTAGATCCTCTGCTGCTCCCAGTGGTAGTCCAGGGAGAAGACTGGCCGCGTGGCGTAGGAGAGCAGGCGCAGGGTGGTGCTGTGGACTTTCAACAGCAACAACTCAGACTGCACCGATGCCAGCAGCAATGGCTCATCTGGACAGAAATAAGGATTTCATGGAGAGAGGAAGCATGAAGAGAGGGTAGAAAAGTGTACCGCCCCTTGCTGACCGCAACACCGCCACTGGCCCCTCCCTCGTCACCCATTCAGTACCTCCCCCCGGTCCCACCTGTGGTCTTGCAGCTTCTGTTGTCGGGCTCTAGCAGGAACCCGGGGTGGCAGCGGCAGATGTACGAGCCCCGCGTGTTGAGACACACGTGTTTGCACGTGGGGCCCTTCAACTGGTTGCACTCGTCAATGTCCGTGCAGGAGACTGCGCTCGACTGGAGCCTGAAGCCTGTGGCGCAGTAACACTTCTGCAAGAGGGAGGGGGGGGAAACACGGGCTTCTGAGGAAGAGTGAACTGACAGCCAGGTACAACACACAACCACACAGCCCTGGATGGCTCCAAACAGACTACATGGAGGGGTACTGACTGCTCCGAGCGGGGTGCTGACACAGTGGTGGTCGCAGGGCGGGACTGACGCGCTGGAGCAGTTCTGCCTGGAGCAGCCGGGGCCTTCGTCCGAGCCGTCCACGCAGTTAGTGACGCCGGTGCACACCAGCGCAGGGTCCACACACTCCCCGCTGCCACACTGGTAGAGGTGTGGCGGACACACCGGACCCCCGCCTGGTGAAGAGAAGGCGCCGGTGAGGCCGGGCTACCCGGTGGCCCACTTATACATGTACTCAAGGGGCTTCTGGAGCCATTGAGGGTCCTTTATACAGGTCATTTGGGCTGAACGACCGGGAGGTCACATTACCTCAACCCGTGTAACTGGACAGGGGGTTTTAACTGGGTTAATATCACTGGACTGTGTGACCATAAAGTCAGTGTTGGACTGACTCACATCTCTGCTCGTCAGCCCCGTTGTGGCAGTCCTTGTCCCCATCGCAGCGCCAGGAGAGGGGGATACACTGACGGCCGTCTCCACACTGCCACTGATACTCCCTGCATTTCACTGGAGGCATCGTGCAGTTCTGGACATGAAGACTAGACTTAAAAACAGCCCACACTTCCCCCACATCAAGAAACCTTGGCAGCCCATTCGGCCAATTCGTTATGTCTATGGCGACACCTTTACTCGCCCTCATTTTTCACCTTTTATTTCTGTTGGGATTTTTTGCAATAGGGTACGGCACAGTTTTATGTTTAGACCCACCTAGCTTTTGACTTCTTTTTATAGACAAAAATATCTTTAGTATTAATACCAGTCTTTTTTAATCCCATCCCTTGACAATTCCACATACACACACCTTTTCATCGGAGCCGTCTTTGCAGTCATTCTCGCCATCACAGAGCCACTCTTTCTGCAGGCACTCGTGGCTGTGTGGGCACTGGAGCTGCATTGGGCAGCGGGGGGGCTTGGCACAGTCCACCTCGTCCGAGCGGTCGCGACAATCATCATAACCGTCGCACCGCAGGGCTTCCGACACACACTGACCGCTCATACACCGGTACTGACTGATGGCACAGGGCTGTAAACCTGAGGAGTGGAGGAAGGGATAGTGGAAATCTGAGCGATGTACATTTTACTTTATTTTGCTGAAAATAAAAAGCTTAGCGAACAGGAATTTGGCCAAGAACAAAACAATTAGTTGTATATAAATGAAAATAAATGACTTTAGCAATCCGGAACTACTGTTAGAACCTTTAACTCTAGATTTCTCACCTCAAAATTAACCAGCAAAGTTTCGCCCACAAACGAACACCTTGTCCTCAGTAGGCCACAACTGACTACTTGCAAGTGAATCTTTAATTAATCACTACAATAGTTCAACTCTTAGTTAGCTCTTTGGTAACCCTTCATAATGTCACCGTCAGTGGGGCAGGATAGTCTAGTGGTCGACTCCCAGACAGAAGGTCGTGTGTTCAAGCCCCAGCTTCGGCCTACCTGCAAGTATCCTGGAGCAAGATGCCTAACCACCATCTGCTCCATGGAATAGCACAATAAAATAAGTCTCTTTGGATAAAAAAAAATATGCTAAATGACAATTGTCACGGTTTTTGTGCGCAGTTATATTTTGCATACTCCAACAGTTTACCTGCAAAGCTCAATTTCAAGAATGGAGTAGCCTACAGCAATTAACTCTGTATTCCAGAGGTTTCACAGTCATTCCACTGTCGCAAGCAGTTTTACATTTTAGCATTTAATAAAAGGATAGAAATCCCCTACCACACTTCATCTCATCTGAGCCGTCAGTACAGTCCCTCTCTCCGTCACACAGGAAGGTCTCAGGCACACAGCGAGTGTTGTTGTCACAGTGATGGTAGCAGATCTCGCTCCGCTTCTGACAGTTCAATTCATCGGAGCCGTCCTGACAGTCTTTCGTCCCGTCACACGTGCGGCCATCGGGGATACACTTCTTCCCGTGTGCACACTGGAACTCCGCTAGAAGATAACACACGTTTCTTTAGGATCAAGTGCAAATCAGACCGACTCTTGTTCAAACTACCATGTCATTTAATGCCACGACATGAACTTTTGAAAATCACAATTCCTCAGGAAGTAGTTTTGAAAACAGGTGTTTAAAGAGACGTTTTTCATTTTTTTTATGCGAAAGGCTGCGGCTCCCCCAGGGGGCCGAGAACGGCATTACAATAAATTATTTAACCGACCTGCGTTACAGCTGACAACACATCCCTCTTCGTCTGAGCCATCCTGGCAGTCGCTCTCTCCGTCACACACATGGGTGTACAGAACGCACTCTCTGCCATCATTGCAAGGCTTGGAGCCCTTGCGACAGGTCACAGTGGCTGGCCTGGTGGCCACAGCACTGCCGGGGGCTTGGCAGGAGAGATTAAAGATATTTTTCAATAATACAGTATGTCCACATACATCATTTTATTTCCTAAATAAATTATTTTATTTTTGTGGAATGAGAAATAGATGCATTAAGTGGGTGGAGATAACGGTGCTTCTTTACATAGATTGGTGCACAATTCCTTTGCTGGTATTAAGATTTATGTTATAGACCCATCAGGCCCTACATAACAAAGCATGATTGCTAGTACTCTTGATTTCAATAGCATGTGCGCCATTATGTTCACTAGCACAATATTGCATGATATCCATTAAGGAATGTGTCCTTACAGGGAGCCGTGGCACGAGGTTGTGACGAACACTGGCTCTCATCCGAACCATCGGGACAGTGGGCCCGACCGTCGCAAACCTCTGGCCTGCCTATGCACTTGCTGCCGTCTCTACACAGGAAGTCACCTGGGGCATCGGAAGGCAGCAAGGGGACATGGTGGAACGGTTACAGAAGTACAGTCAGTTTATATAATGCATTTTTCTACTTTTACACTATAATGGAGGGGCCGCCGGTTATTCAGTATTAATAAAAACCTCAAGTTACTAATACCCAACTTACCTGTATTTTCACATTTGGCCAGACAGTTCTGCTCATCGTAGCCGTCAGGACAGTCTGTCTTCCCATCACAGATGTGATTTGGAGAGATGCAGACAAATGAACCTGAACAACGAACTGATGGAGGGACGCAAGCTGGGGCGTTGGTGGCTCGAGGCTCATTCGGGGCCGCCGTAACGACTTCTGAAAAACGTCAGCCAGAACTTCTGTTATGTTACCGCGAGCTTGAATTGAATGACTCATAATTTTAGCTAGACTGCGACTTACCGCAGCCCTTCTCATCGGTGCCGTCCTGGCAGTCTCTCTCGCCGTCACACAGGAAGGTGGCTGGGACACAGAGCTTATTGTCGTCGCAGCGGACTTGGCATGCTTTGGTCGGCTTCCAGCAGTCCAGCTCGTCCGAACGGTCCTGACACTGGGACTTCCCGTCGCACCTCTGCGCCAGAGGAATACAGCTCTTCCCGTGGGCACACTGGAACTCGTCTGGGAAGAGCCGGGAGAGCCATGTTTGGTACATCAATTCGGCCACGGCAGGTCAGACTAGAATTTCTATTCTGCACTACCTTGCGCGCAGTACTTCTGACACGCCTCTTCATCCGAGCCATCCTCACAGTCATGCTCTCCGTCGCACAAATGGATGTACAGGACACACTGCCTGCCGTCTTTGCAGGGCCTGGAGCCCTTGCGACACTTCAGGGAGTCTGCCTGGGTGGTGGGGGCGGGCGGCCCCACGGTGGAACAGCCTGCCTCGTCAGAGCCGTCGCCGCAGTGGGAGCGGCCGTCACACACCTGACTCCTGGAGACACAGCTCCTCCGGTCCTTGCAGCGGAAGTCAGCTGGGGTCACAGCACCAAAGTGTTAAGGCACACAAAACAGCACCTTAACATTTATGTTATGGGTAGGTAAATAAAGGCAAGAGGTGTAAATGCAGGTTTACTACGGAAATCTGCTACGAGGGGGGAAAACGAAGTCCGATCTGGGTTTTCTACTACAGATCTGAACTAGTTGTACACTCTAGGAACTTTTAAACAGACTAGTTTTTAAGCTACAATTAAAATTTGGATGTTGGTGCAGAGAATATGACCTGGTTTCTGAATCAAGTTTGACAGTACTTTTATAAGGACAGGCCTTCACACAGTTCTCGTCCGAGCCGTCAGCACAGTCTTTCTTCCCATCACAGAACTGAGTCTGGGAGAGGCATAGTGAAGAATCTGGACACCGAACTGCAGGACTAGCGCAGGTTAGCACGGGAGCAGGACGAGTAGTGGAGTCGACTGGGAGAGATTCGTATGCCGGGTGGACCTGTAGTGCGGGGGTATTGGTCACTTCAGAGGCTAGAAATAAAGTATGAGAATTGGAATAGGATTAGAATCGCAACCTAATAAAGCTTTACAACAAATACCTGGCAACGCAACTGAGGATCCATAGAACTAAAACCTTTGTTCTCCCTAAAGTGTTTTATTGGTGTAGTGAAAGCATCAGTAATTGAGTTACACATGAAGTTAACACATCTTTGAATTAGTAAAATGTCTATATTGGGACTTCTGTGTTGCTTTAGTAAGTAGTTTGAGACCGTTTGACCCATGGTCTCCTAAAATAAGTTGACATTAGAGCCACTGCTTCAGTACAAATCCCACTTAAGGGTAGAACCCAGAGAACTCACGGCACTGTTCCTCATCGGACCCGTCCTGGCAGTCCTTCTCGCCATCACACACGTGGCTGAGAAGCACGCATAGTTTCCCGTCCCGGCACGGCCTGGAGCCCTTGCGACACTTCAGGGAGTCTGCCTGGGTGGTGGGGGCGGGCGGCCCCACGGTGGAACAGCCTGCCTCGTCAGAGCCGTCGCCGCAGTGGGAGCGGCCGTCACACACCTGACTCCTGGAGACACAGCTCCTCCGGTCCTTGCAGCGGAAGTCAGCTGGGGTCACAGCACCAAAGTGTTAAGGCACACAAAACAGCACCTTAACATTTATGTTATGGGTAGGTAAATAAAGGCAAGAGGTGTAAATGCAGGTTTACTACGGAAATCTGCTACGAGGGGGGAAAACGAAGTCCGATCTGGGTTTTCTACTACAGATCTGAACTAGTTGTACACTCTAGGAACTTTTAAACAGACTAGTTTTTAAGCTACAATTAAAATTTGGATGTTGGTGCAGAGAATATGACCTGGTTTCTGAATCAAGTTTGACAGTACTTTTATAAGGACAGGCCTTCACACAGTTCTCGTCCGAGCCGTCAGCACAGTCTTTCTTCCCATCACAGAACTGAGTCTGGGAGAGGCATAGTGAAGAATCTGGACACCGAACTGCAGGACTAGCGCAGGTTAGCACGGGAGCAGGACGAGTAGTGGAGTCGACTGGGAGAGATTCGTATGCCGGGTGGACCTGTAGTGCGGGGGTATTGGTCACTTCAGAGGCTAGAAATAAAGTATGAGAATTGGAATAGGATTAGAATCGCAACCTAATAAAGCTTTACAACAAATACCTGGCAACGCAACTGAGGATCCATAGAACTAAAACCTTTGTTCTCCCTAAAGTGTTTTATTGGTGTAGTGAAAGCATCAGTAATTGAGTTACACATGAAGTTAACACATCTTTGAATTAGTAAAATGTCTATATTGGGACTTCTGTGTTGCTTTAGTAAGTAGTTTGAGACCGTTTGACCCATGGTCTCCTAAAATAAGTTGACATTAGAGCCACTGCTTCAGTACAAATCCCACTTAAGGGTAGAACCCAGAGAACTCACGGCACTGTTCCTCATCGGACCCGTCCTGGCAGTCCTTCTCGCCATCACACACGTGGCTGACAAGCACGCACAGTTTCCCGTCCCGGCACGGCCTGGATCCCTTGCGACATTTGAGGGAGTCTGCCTGGGTGGTGGGGGCGGGCGGCCCCACGGTGGAACAGCCTGCCTCGTCAGAGCCGTCATGGCAGTGGGAGCGGCCGTCGCAGACCAGAGCCTTGGAGACACAGCTCCTACGATCCTTACAGCGGAAGTCAGCTGGGGTCACAGTTCCAAGACAGGAGAATTTATTATCAGGGTTTTTGGAGTGCAAACAATCTTTAGGCTTGCAAGGAAGAAAATTTAACAAAAAAATAAGGAACTTTGACAGCTTTGAATAATGGAATAAAACTGTAGCCCTTAAACCTCAGATTTCTGATGTGGCTTACATTTGACAGGACATCGAGTCACACAGTTCTGCTCATCAAATCCATCAGGGCAGTCTTTCAGTCTATCACAAAGCTTGTTTGGGGGAATGCATAGTGGAACTGGCGTGTTGGGACACAGAACTGATGGGCTGACGCAGACGGGGTGTAGGATGGTAGGAGGAGGCGCAGGCGGGGTTTTGGGCGATTGATGAGATTCCGGTGCCACTGATTTAGTGACATATTGCTCTGCATCTACAGAAAGGTAGACATTCATTTAAAAATAAAAACCAGTATGGCCATTGTGGTCGTCTCAGCTTTGTCTTAAAGGGATATTGAACTTTCGTTGACCCATGAGCTCTATCTTACCTACAACAATACTCCTCATGCCGACGTTTATCAAGTAATCCATCCTGTAGACTAGAAACTAGCAGTTTCCCCATCCTCTAAAAAACTAGTGAGTTTACAAAGCCGACTGCGGTGTTTAATTAGAGTAAGAGAATTATGTTGGCATATTTTTTTCAGCTAAAATAGCAGTGCCTCTAATGGTGTGAACAATTTTCAACAAACTACACAAATATCTGGCATTTGAGATTACATATTTAAAAAAAAAAAATAGTAAAAGTCACATAGTAATGATAGTCAATATCCCTTCAAGGTTTTTTTGCGTTTAGTTTCAGATCAGTCTATCCTCGCACATGCAAAACGGCTTTGGGTAATGAGGGGAACTCACCACATCCCTGTTCGTCAGAGCCATCTTTGCAGTCCCTCTCTCCGTCACACACATGGGTGTACAGAACACACTCTCTGTTGTCCTTGCATGGCCTGGAGCCCCTGCGACACTTTAGGACAGCCGCCTGCGAGGTTGGAGCGGGGGCTGCAATGGTTGGGCAGCTTAACTCGTCAGAGCCGTCGCGACAGTGAGCCCAACCGTCACAGACCAGGCCCCTGGGGACACAGCTTTGACGGTCCTTGCACTTGAAATCTCCTTATATTAGGGTTGGGACAGAAGGAAAATAATTGGTCTTGCCTATAAACTTTTTGGTCAAAATGAGCCTTTAACATTATGCTCAATACTGGCTCTCCAACTGAAATAGTATCAGTTGGTTACCATTAGAAATTACAAAGTTAGAAATGACACAACTGAACTTGACAGAATGACTTTATGATCCTCTTGTTGAAAAAAGAAATTGCCACATCTCTTCAGCATCTTAACTTGAGGGTTCAAGAAAGCATTCAAACACCAATGTGAATACTGTAAATACAGTATATTCTACTCAAAACATGAATAAAATTGCAATAAGGTTTTACCCTTATTAGGACAGGTTGTAATACACATATCCTCATCAGATCCATCAGGGCAGTCTTTCTTCCCATCACAAAGTTGGGTTTGGGAGAGGCAGAGTGTTGAAGCTGGGCACAGGACCGATGGATGGTTGCAGATGGGAGTATTGGGCACTTTGGGAAACAATTATGATACTATAATCACTTGTGAGAGTGTAAAAACAGCATTAAACCATCCATTCATTACAGAAAGCATGCGATTAAATCTTAAATTGGATAAAGCCTGGAAACTCAAATGAACCTGACCTTTTTTGACACCCTTCAGAGCTATTGTCGCACCAAACACATCGCTTCCGACGTCAACCTGCTGGATCCTGCTCCCATCGCGCTGGTCCCACAGGGTCATGACATCATCAGAAAGGGACAATAGGTAAGGCTCGAAGGCAGCCTCAACAGATCCTGAAATGTTCCACCTTCTTCCATCCTGATGGATTCTGTCTTGCAGCAAGCTTATGGTAGACAGGCCTACATATACACATAATATGCAAACTATATGACTGACCAAATGTGGCATAACCCTTTAGTTTAAATATAAACATTCAATAAATGACTGAATATGACGTCATAAGATTCATTATACACTACCTCTTTCCAGGGTAGTATTTTTGAAGTTACCAGAACCCTGTTAAAAGTAATGTGAACCAGCACTCACCAGCGCCCTTTGTGTGCCAGAGCAGACTACCGGCCCTCATGTCAAAGGCAATGTGGCCTTTGACATCACCTAAATTAAACAGTTCCTTGACTTCCCCTCCTGATGGCTTCATTGAGAAGATGACAGTGCCCTCTAGCCATAGGAGGCCACCCCTTAACCAATCCAGGTAGATGTCTTTGACCTCATTCTTTGTACGGTAAAGCTGTCGAGGGTAACTGTTGCTTGCCGTAGTGATACCAATACAGGTTCGGTCACATGACACCCAAAATAGTGTTCCAGTCTTCTGGTCCACCTTAATTAAACAAGCTGAATGGAAGAGTGTTGTATACAAGATATAAATATACAAGATATAAATATACAAGCTATACCATGCAGAAATGAATTGCAACAGCATAATGAACAAAATAGAATAGGCAGCCTAGCTCGGATAGCAATTGATTTGTGCTTTAGAGATGTAATGAATATGCAATACATGATTAATAAACACTATTGAAAGCTCATTTGGTCACTGAATATTGGATGTCCAAATTTGTTTTCCATTCAAATTTAATCTCTATTTAAAAGCACTCTAGTCACAACAGCAACCCTAAAGCCTTCATCAACAAACAAGTGTACATTTCTCACCTGGCAGTAGTGAAGGTACCATCTCAGTCTTGGCCTGAGTAAGACTACTGCGTTTGACCTGGCCAGTTCGGTTGGTCCAGTACAACCAGTCACTGTACCAGGCCACGTCAAACGACAGGATACCGTCATCAGATGTGAACAAAACTGCTTTGCTCACTTCTCTCTCTTTAAACTCCACCATGCTGATGCTTGTGATCGTAGCATAGACAAACCTCGGGTCTGTGCAGTGATCCATTTAGAAAAGTTACAATTAAACAATAATTTGGTTCTAATAACTGCTGCGATGTCATTATCAAAAAGTAAAATGTATGGAAAACCGACTTCTGAAAAGGTCTGAAATGCATACAATACAGTGCATGGCTAATAATAGAAGGCAGAGACAGAATTAATCAGAACAGCTTTGTATGCGTCAGCTAGTATTATAGTTAACCTACAATCACAAGTACTGTCAGGCAGGAGTAATTTGGAGCCTGGGCAGGTGCAGATGAATCCCCCAGGGTTTTTTCTGGTTAGCAGGCAAAGCTGGCATTGAGCCGTGTCACATGCAGAGAAGCCTGTTGGTTATAACAAGACAAAAACACCAGAAAAGGCAAAGGAGGAAAATATCATTCACAAGAACAGGCTGTGAAAGAAGGTTCAAGAACTTCTATATTTAGCCATTTACCCACAGTACCATTGGGCTGCTGCTGTTCATGGTAAACGGTTATCATTGGTAGCACAACTTTCTGGAGAAGGCTCTTCTTGGGTTGGTTTTGGGAGGCCCGCCACAGTCCTTCGGCATCCACCCAGTATAACCAGTTCTCAAACACAGCTAGACTGAGGGCTGGTTTGTTGCTGAACAGTCCCATAAAGGAGAAACGTCCACTACCGTCCACCTTCACGGTCTCCACAGACTGACGAGACATTGGGCGTTTTAAAATGCATTCATAATTGTATAAAATGTCTAGAACATTTAAAATTGCAGGACACTTGTAATGCCGTGGAATTTTACCAGTAAACTGGAAGGCTTTTAAGCCATTTATTCATTTTGAGCCTTTACAAGATTTAAATAAACAAGTTTAAATTCTTTAAATAATTTGAGTACAATTTAAATATAAAATTTTGGCTAGGTTGTTCATTTACAAGAAAACAGATACAGTCACCCATGTCCCTCCACAATATGCCTGACCTTCTTGAAGTCACTTATCCAGTAGAGCCTTCTGGCGGCCACATCAATCGCTAGGCTGTGTGCAGACTGGGCTTCGAGGACCACCATAGAACTTCTGTCTGAACCATCCATCCAGGACTTCTCCAACGTAGACCTATAACCTGGGCCTGCGTTTATCCAGAACAACAGGCTGGAGGAGGGACAATAAAGTCAGTCAATATTTTATCTGAAACAGTAAAATGCACCCACCCATAATTACATCACTTTTACAGCCAAGCGCTTGCACATCTATACTTTCCGGTTTCCCAGGATTAACAAATCTCAGACCAAATATGAATGATGCAGGACCAAATTATGTAGACTAGGGATGATCTGTACACATTCTCCTATGTTCATTTGACTAAAACAAGGACCGTTTGGATGGTCAAACAAAAACAAATAAAGTTTTAAAAACCTAGAAAGTGTGTTATTCAGTATAAAAAGTTATTTTATGTTTATAGCACCCCAGCTGAACATTAATACAAACCTCCTCAATGGGAATGAATACAATTTTGAGTATGGAGTCATAACAGCATTTTTTATTATAGCCCGAGAGAATGAGAATGAGATTTCCAGTGCCTTTTTCCCCCCAGTTCCAGTCAAAACATGCAAACACTCTGAGGCCATCTGAAGACATTTAAATGTACCTTTCCAGGGGAAGGAGGACCAACTCCAACGGCCGGATGCGTTTGTGCACCAGAGTAGTATAGCCACTCCCATCAGCAGCCCCAATGTAAATCGAATGACTCTTTAAATTGGCCCAGTAAATGTGGCCATTCAGCCAATCACAAGCTAAGCTGCTGATTCCAGGTTCTCCTGTTGTGTGAAAATAGCCTACTGTTTAAATACACATTTTTTAAATGACAAATCACACAGCCAGGTGTTGAGGTAAAATGTTTAAGAAAAAACAAGTTTTTACAACCCAATTATTAATGCAAGTTTCTACAAAAAAGGCAATATCCACTATACGTTATGTGAGAAATGCTTTAGAAAATGAAGAAATTATCCCCAGTTAAGTAGTGGGGACCAGGTAGCCAAAGTAAATATAATAAAATAAAGTAGTTCCAATGTAATCCACTGAACTAACCAGAATACAATGTTGTCTCATGTTCTCCATCAGTCTTGTAGATGCTGCCTCTCTCATCAGCCCAGTAGAAATATCCTTTTGCCATGTCAACCGTCAAGGCCAACGGGTTAGAAACCGTGGCCTGGATGACCTCAAACTCCTGGGATTTAAGGTTTAACAGTCCAATGGAGCCCTTTAGCGAAGTCAGCAGCCTGGCCGGATTACCTGGCGATAGATGGCTTTGATATGAATATGGATGGTGTCCAAGTGATTTTCATGCATCCGGTACCATTTCACTGACAATATCAGAACAAGTTGTAAGGATTTGACAATCCTGAAATTTCGATCGGCAAACCGCTGCCGTAAATAAACACATCGGTGCATCTCTACACTTTAGTGATTCTACCTGTAGCCAAGCATGTAGAGGTCCCATTTAATGTAAAGCCCTCATGACAGTGGCAGTAGAAGGATCCAGGGGTGTTGGAACAGTAATGCATACAGGGAGAAAATGGCTGGGCACATTCATCCACATCTGAGAAGGGAGGGTGTACAGGAGGTTTAACTTTTCAACCAGAAATAAGCATTTTTAAAAACAAGCAAGAATGCGTTTGGTTTAGGTGTTTCTTACCACATATACAATACATACCTTCACAGATGGCTCCATTGGTTGACAGTTTAGATCCTGTGGGACAGGCACACAGAGCTCCCCAGGGTTCATCAACACATACATGGCTACAGCCACCATTGCCTTCATTGCACCTCCGACCTGCAGGGGGCACAACACTGACAGATCAAAAAACACAGGACTGGCTTTCATTCATTTCATGTTGAAGTCTTCATTTTATTCTAAAAACATTTCAATTGCAGCTCTGTGAAGAATTTGACAAATTGCTTTCTCGTCTGCTACATTTGCCAGTTTCAGCTGTCCAGTGTTTTGTACATTACCAAGGTGCATAGTGAAGTTTTGTACACAATGTATAAAGTCTACTGTAGTGAAA
Source organism: Percopsis omiscomaycus (assembly GCA_027575585.1). Taxonomy (NCBI): domain Eukaryota; kingdom Metazoa; phylum Chordata; class Actinopteri; order Percopsiformes; family Percopsidae; genus Percopsis; species Percopsis omiscomaycus. The sequence goes on along the minus strand of JAODLI010007184.1, from coordinate 10,503 downwards.
TATGCATTTTTAAGTATTTTTAAGTAAGTCCACATTCCTACCACAAGTGGTGGGCTCGTCGCTTCCATCTGAACAGTGAACTTTCCCATCGCACCATTCATCAGCAGTCAAACAGATTCCTTCTGGACACCGCGGGCTAGTCTCCTCACATTGCCCTGAAAAATGGCATGTAATCAGCACACCTGGGTTACTTTTTAACCTAGGCAGCTATCGTTATTGGAGGATATGTATATTACTGCGCATTTAGATAAAAAGCTGATGTTTTGTAGTGCGCTAGACTCTAGAGTGACATTCACAGCCTTTCTACACAATGTAAAAAATACTTTTATTTTCACCTGTACTGCAACAATATCTAAGAATGTTAAGTGTTTAAAACCCTTGGGCATTTATTTGATGTGTAGTGTAAACCCTAAGCAGAATTGGTGCTTGGCTTCCAATTGAGGAACTACATTTAGAGCGACTCACGACTCCTTATTGGTTGGATGCAAGTAGAGGACAAACGCGGGCACATGCAAGGCTAGTGAGACCATCTTATTCTCTCAAGCTGCGCATCCGTCTGGGAAGTCAAATTCAACCCGATTCGGGTGAAGCGTCTCAACAGTGTACCGTCTCCTCTGCCCAATGAATGCACAATACTTTGTTACCTTGTTGCCTTTCATCTCATAATCAAGTGTAAGGATTTATTAACCCTAACTAAATTGCTAAATACTATATTGTTATGCCATGGGAACAGACCCGAGCTGTGCAACAAGTTAGCTTAACAACTTCAACAATAAGCAGTTCTGCTTGATGGTTCCCGCTCTTTGCCATCTCACCACAGCCTTGCTCATCAGAGTTGTCAAGGCAGTCGTTCTCTCCGTTGCATTGCAGCTCTTTAGGGATGCAGATCTGGTTCCCGCAGGTCCAGTCGGAGTCCAGACAGACCTGGCTGGCGGCGCAGCCCTCCTCGTCAGAACCAGAAGGACACTGGCGCTGCCCATCACAGCGTGCCGAGTCTTTCACACAGCCGCCAGAGTCCAAACAGGCAAAATGGCCTGGGGGGCACGCAATGGAGACCTGTGGAGCTGGACGGAAAAGTTAGAAGCAGAATTATTGATTAGGTACCAGATTTAAATACACCAGGCAACGCAAAAGAGCATTACAGTTTACACGGCCTTGATTTGTGCAATATCACCCCAGCAGCCATGCATGAAAGGTAGTCTAGTGATCTCAGCACAATATTCATAGGCTATTTAAATATATACATCTTTATAGCCATATATTAGGGCAAAAAAGGAATGCCTACCATTACAATCTATTTCGTCAGACCCATCCAGGCAGTCCCCATCCTCATCACATCGCCACTCTATAGGGATGCATTTTCCATCGTCACACTGCCACTTGCCTCTGGGGCACCCCAGGAGCTGACCTGCACATGTTTAGACAGGTGTATAAAGAAAGGTTCTGTGTACAACAACAGGTCATGATAGATGCTGAAGAGGAGACCAGAAGATAAAGGAGAAATAAGCCTGGGAAATGCAAATAGGCCTACTAAGATGAAACACTACTGTAGTGTTGCTGGCAAACTCATAGCAGAACGCAACAAACTGACGAGATATTTTCAAATTTGTCATCAAAATCTACAAAAGTCTATAGTAGAGTCCAAGTGTATAGGATACTGCATATAGTGCTTGTTGAACAATGGCCTCACTAAATTAATGTCTGATTACCTATGGAACACCTCAAACTGATAAGAAAAACCAGAAACGCAAACTGCCGTAAATCCATGACCTCCAGTCCGGCTCATCTGAGACCAACCGTAGACCGACCAGCTGAGAGAAAATACTTTTATCAGCTTTTACTAAAACAGGTGCAAACGTTCCTGATGATTGGCCAAGGTTGTATTAGACGGGGATGTGCTGCCCTCTGCTGGTGTTGATTATTATAATTTGGATGGAAGAAAGATGGAAAAAGTGTCCAAAAATTTGGCATAATACTCGACTTGTTAAACTAATGTTTTGTACTTTGTATAATTATCATCAATAACACCATTCGATTGACCGAATTATAAAACCAAACATCGACTCAAAAGTGAAACACTACAACGTAGACAGACTTCACCCTACAACAGCAGTCTTGCTGTATAGTCTACTTTTACAGGTTTCATTTTTCTCAAGTTGGTTTCTTCCGCTTTAATCCGTGTGGTACATTCATAAAAGCAGACCCAGTCACTCTGCAAATCAATCTGAATATGAGCGTCGACTAAATGCGTTGTTGAGCGTATTAAAGTGGCTTCATACTGTAGCCTAACATCAGAGCGGCCATATAAACATGGTCATCCAGTCATCATCATCTGCCCCACACAGATGTCGTAGTACTGGAATTGTTTCCTCCGAAATGTACCATTGGCCTAGTTCAGTGCCCCGTGTTACCAATCTATTAAGAAATCATACAATGTAGCCTGTATTAGAAACGCCAACAATCATTTTTTAAACATTTACCCAATGTAGGTTGCTGTTGCTTTTCGTTCAATTAACCAAAAACAAAACCTACAGGCAAAGGAACATCGTCGGCGCAGTGAACAGTTTCAGCGCGACACGCACACGCGTGCACATTCATTTGGCCTCGCCCCCGGCCTAATCAGACAGTTACATTACCGCTATCGACAGAGAGCAGAGATCACAGTTGGAGTGCTATCTACAGAGGTTGGAATATAGACACATCATGTTTCCAGCCGGGCACCCTATTCTACTAACTTGTAAGTAAAATACCAGTATTAAACGTTTAAAAGTTATAGCAATATACGTATTGTTGTTCGCCAATATTATGCTGCAAAGTGCAACAAACCTATAGCGATAGTTTAGTTAAATGTTATGGCTGAAGATTAGAAGTAGGAAATAGAAACTTAGTGTATTTGATCCTGCAGTTCTCTTATTGCATCAGAATCAATGGAAGTATTAAGCCCACGATAATAATAGCTTAAGCAATAAGATTGATTACTTTTAGTAGCTAAACATTTAATCAGATAGGCCTATAGCCTATTAGCCAGACTCGCCGTGTTTTTTTGTATGTTTAAAAAAAAAGATTTATAACGAATCTAAGGGTAAAGCATAGGCTAGCTACTGAGTGACAAATAGGCCTACTTAACAAGAGCTGCTATAGTTGGTCACGGCGTAATAACTATGCAAGATTTAGACATGCCTATCTTATTATCAGAAAATGGCTTTTGAGTACAATTCTAAACTGGCCTACTGATAACACAACTGTAACAAACAAGTGATAGGCCTAGGCCTAGTTGATATTCAGAATATTATGTTTTGTGCAGGTGCACTATTCTGAGAGCCCAACGAGAAGGGGTTGGAGAAGCTCAAATGGTAGCCTGTGATTGAATCCCACCAGAGGTGTCCCATCCTATCTGTTTAACTTCCTTCATTAACAACCCATCAAACTTAAGGGTTACTGAACTGCCCACTAGTTCTCTGTAAGCTAAGGCCATGAGAGGAAAGCTTTTTAAATCAAAGAATTAGCTTATTACTTTGTGGAATTGAGGTTTACCCAGGCTGGATCCAAACTCTGTTTTAATGCTGATAACTAACAATGTATGTCATTATCCCATGGCTGGTATTGCAGGGCTGCTGTTATGCTGTGCAGCAGGGCATACAAATGCTAGTACCGGCATCCCTTCAACAAACTCCAAATCGCTATCTCCTGCCGACGCCTTTACAGAAAGCCCCACAGTGGCATCTACCTCAACAACAACAACAACAACAACAACATCTGCCACGTCTCAAACCACTAACGCCAGCAGTCAGTTACCAACCTCTACTTCTGTTCCATCTACCACAAACATCACTGAAAACAACAAAATAACTGAGACAACTGATAAATCATTGACGTACACTCCTTCGTCTTCCTCACCTTCCAAGGGACCGTCTACGACAGCCCTGCCCTCTACTACCACCGGCACCACTGCCGGCAGCATGACTGCTAGCATGGCCGGCAGCACGACTGCTAGCACGGCCGGCAGCACGACTGCTAGCACGGCCGGCAGCACGACTGCTAGCACGGCCGGCAGCACGACTGCCTCTCCTGCCGGCATGACTGCCTCTCCTGCCGGCATGACTGATAGCACCGTTAGCACGACAGCTAGCACTTCCAGCACGACTACTAGCACCCCTAGCACGGTCGCCGCCTCATCCGTTGGCACAGTTATCACCACGACAACCAGCAATGCCGTCACCACGACAACCAGCATGGCTAGCACTACAACCCCTTCAATACTAGAGCCACACAAGTCCAAGCCTCTGAGCTCAGGTGTCATAATAATCAAATACCTAATTTCATGTGATAGTTGCACTCCTCAAGAAACTGTAGGATTTTTGGTCTTTGTAAGTTACATAGTAATTGGGGTGAACAAATTTTGAAGTGATAAGGTAAGTATGTGTACCTGGTGAGTACTTGACATGTGTGTATTTGTTACAGTAAGTTAAAAAAAAAAATATATATATATATAAGACAGAACTAAATTAATGGACAGGATGAGTATTTCTTCATTGTTGCCTCAGCACTGGAAAAAAACATTTCTGACCATCAATCTTCTGATAGGGCAACAGTGTTACGTGAGCAATCTGACATTAACAAAAGCCACATGGTCACAAAGGCCAGAGGTTTCTGTGTTACCAGAAGCAATTTAATATCTCAAAAGGTAAGATATTAAATTCCTTCTGTTTCCTCATATCAGTCTTTATTGGGATGATTGATCTTTGTCCGCATCTCTTTTCCCCCCTCTCTCTCTCTCCTCTGGGACCTTTTTGAGCCTGTGGTTAACATGTCAAAGACATAATGCTAGTTAATTTGCATACTTCCCTGTTTACTTTGCACTAGATAGCGGTTGTTTAGCAACTAAAAAAGGATAGGTGTCCTTTTAGAATAAAGGTTAGGTTATTTATTTACTAAAGTATTGTACACTTAAAGGTATACAACTTCATTTGTCTTTGGAATTGGTCCCTTTAAGCACAGCAACATTTTAAACAATAAACTAACTAACAAGCATGTAACAATCAAGCACATATAGGCCACATTAATGATAATAAATAACAATATTAAAAATATTGTATCCTGTACTTTTGACGTGGCTTGCTCACAGTCTCTTCGACATTAAGGAAGTATTTCTCATTCATTAACCATTAACTAACAGTAAGTTTGCTATCAACACACCCTGTTTGCACATATTATATCATCCCTTTTTATATGCATAGAACCCTTTGAATAAAAGTGTCAATTTGTATAGCTTACAACATGCTGTATTAGAGCCACATTGAAGTTTCTTTTTGTTTAGATTTCGAGAATAAAGTCACAATTTTAGGCTTCATGTTATTTTAGAGAAGAGCAGCCTGTCGCCAGTGGTAAAATGACAGTCGTGGAGCGTGACATTTTAGTCTATTTCAGTAGGCTATAGGTTTTACAAATTTCAGCACACCATCATCTTAAGTATACGTAGGGCCTACTTTAAAAAAAAAGTGTGCAAAAAAACTTTGTCTATTAAGACGAAAGAACCTTGGAGGAGATTGAAGGAAATTGGCTTGTAGTGGACTCGTAAAATTACAACTTTATTCTCGTAATATTATGAGAAAATATGTGTAATATTATAAGAGAAAACTCGTAATCTCTCAATCTCAGGCACATACAGTACAATAGTCATAATAAAAGTGACATAAATCATATTTATGACATGTAGGCTGTAGGCCGTCTATCGTAGAGTGCTATCTACAGTTTCCATGAGTCAACTTAATAAATAATGTGTCAGTTATGTAGGGCTACTTTGTAACCACTTGTTAAAGTTTCTCTCTCTCCCTCTCTGTCTGTTTCTGTGCATGCAGGAAGTATTGCCGCCATTGTGTGTGTGTTCATTGCCATTGTCATCCTTCTGTTCGGTGGGGCCCACTACTTCAAGATCAGGTAGGTTTAGAGCTGAAACAGCATCAGTTATGTGGCCTTTCCCATTAAGAGTGGATGTGATAAAGCTCTGAACTTGCTTAGTGTTGGCGGTGGATAAAACAATAATATTTATGCCCAGCTCTATACATATATTATACTTATCTGAATTTTGCCTTCCATCTCCCTAGGCGTTCATCCTATGGTCGCCTGTTGGATGACTATGGATCATTAGGGAACTTCAAAAATCCAACGTATAACCCTTGATTCTAGCTACTTGACCTGTGACCTCTGGTTGCTATCCCAGTCTGAGGCAGAAGGTGTTATGCTGAAACATGAAGAGTGCTAGTAAGAGCGAGGCCTATAGTCAGCTCTTATGGCTAGAATGTGGGCTTGTATGGCTCCGTATCACATCTGGTTATCTGTGGTACACTCAAATATTGACCTGCAGCTACATCACAACACACAACACAATATACACATGAACATTAATGGATTTATAATGTCAGGTCAAATTGTAATCAGCATTAGCTGAGCAACTCGTGACCGGTAATAGCAAAGGTGACAGGTTCTATTAACAGCCACGTGTCCAGGCGAAGTGTCTTTAATCGGGCCAAAACCATTGTCCTAAGAGCGCATTAAATTAAGTTTTAAGTATGTTCCTGAAAACAAACTTAACATAATTTTCTTGTAATAATGACCTATTCTAATACATTTTCCATAGCAACAAATATTGCTCCAAAATAATTAAGAGGTTGGTTTGCTTTGAAATTAAAAAGAAAAATGTTTCCAAACAGTGGCCTAGAGTAATTCCTATATACAGTAACTTTGTATGCCATTTTGATGGCTTTGTGTCATATGTTGGCAACACAAAATGTACTAATGTGCTTAGATGTCACTTCATGGAGCAAAGCCTCCCACCACTGATCATGCCAGATCATACCCTTGTGATTACAGTCTTGGTGAGTGTGTGAGTGCACATGCATCTATATAAATATCTGCCCTATAATATTGCAATATATATATAAACTTTGAGAGGACGCAAAGATGGATTTGTAATATAGAAATTCGGCACAAGTAGAAAAGGACAATTATTTATCACTAAATAGCTGTCTTTGGTGAAGGCTGTAATATTTTCAGTCAATTTGTTCAGGTCTTTCAACAGAAACATAAACATAGGGGAAAGCAGCACATTTATCAAACACTTACAGTATTTTGGTTTTAATGCTGATTCTTAATGTTTTTTTTTATTGGCTCTGCTGTACATTTCTCTGCATCTTATTAAGATTGGCCTGTAAGTATGTTTTATTTTGTGTGATTCCTGAAGTATTTGACACCTTATTCATGTCTTGTAAAATGTCCATGTCCAAAGATTCAGGTGAATAATTGTGTTTTGACATGCTGGATAGATATTGTTGTGTGATTTATGATTGTAACCAGTTTTATTTCTGTATAAAACAGCATAGCACTGCCTTTGAAATCGTTTCCAGGAAACCTTTGTCTGGTGATTTAATGACTTCAACACAACACACACACACAACAGTAAACAGTTGGGCTCCCAAAAAAATGTCCCAAAAATGTGTCTGGAAAGGTTCCACACTGCATTTTATTCCTTAGCGTCCTTACGTAAAACAGCCTAGCTCTGCCAAAGCTCTAAATAGCTCTATTTACGTATTGTAGCAAATACACAAAAACACATTTACCAGTGACAGTATGAATGCAGATGTTGCGTTTTAACACTTTTCTGTCTTCTAATCCCCTCCGTGCTCGGTGGCCTGCGGAGCTTTTATCAGTTGAGGCTGTAATAATAGTCCTGTCATCTGGTGTAATATTATCCTCCATTCTCACAGCACTTCCAGTCTCCCTCCCTTCCCAAGCCCTGTATTCACTGTCTAATTTGTACTTTGTCCTTTCATGTGCTCCATTTATTTCTCCGTTGCCGCCTCCTTTTCTACTCCCTTTATTGCCATGATAAATGATTCTCCTCCCTATTTGTTGTCTCTTGAGCTCACACACACACACACACACACACACACACACACACACACACACACACACCAGGAAGACAAGTCATGCAACTTTGCCTAAACGTTGCATCGATATTAACGTTGTCAGCTTGTCCCCATCAGTAGATAAACAGCATACCCATCTTCCTTTCCAATACACCCACTAGGTGGGACTGTTTGTTCATTTACGTAAAAAGGTGCATTTTCTGTTTAGGTGTAATAGCAATGGTAATAGACAACACCATCACTCAAGACTTTGAGGGAGTCAATACTGAGTCGAGACCAAGACCAGGACAATGCAAATCCAACTGTAAACGATAACTGCTCCGAATACTTTGGCTGAATGGGGTGCCCTGAGATAGCAGTTGGCTGGTACGCTTCAAATGTCAAATAAACTAACAATCATTTGGTTGCATTTTGCTGTGGAAATAAAAGTATGATCCTAATTAAAAATGACAAATTGGGTCCCCTAGGATATGCACAGCGCTTTGAGTATCTGGACAAGCGCTACACAAGTGTAATGATGATTATTGTTATTTCACCATTTCATGCTTTTAGTCACGCTTCAGTTTGAAATGGTCACTTTGAATGGTGAGGCTATGGTGCGCGAGCCCGAGCAGGTTGCTGAAGGACCAAGTACCTCGAGTAGAAACTCTCTGAGAGCGACGAAGCTGGGCCTGTCGTCCGGGCTCTGAGCCCAGCACTGGAGCATGACATTGTACACGTCCTGAGGACAGTCCTCGGGCTTGGGGAGACGCTCGCCCTCCTTGTCCACCTTGTGCAGGATCTGTGAGGAACGGTGGTGAAACGAGAGGAATAAACAAGCTATGGAAGAACTTGACAGGTCTAGACAACCTCACAATGTGCGTCTTGTGCGTGTTGAAATAGTTTCAGAATAATGTGGAAGAAAAATCTTTTGTTGTATTTTTTTAGGTACAGTGTGCGTGTGTGTGTGTGTGTGTGTGTGTGTGTGTGTGTGTGTGTGTGTGTGTGTGTGTGCGCGCGCGCGCGCGCGTGCTCATGCACCTGGCTGCCGTTGAGGCCCAACCAGGGCTCTTGTCCATGTGTGAACATCTCCCAGAGGGTGACTCCAAACATCCAGGTGTCTGTGGAGTGAGAGAACGTCCTGGTCTTCAGGCTCTCCGGGGCACACCTGATGGAGGGAGGGAGGAAGGGAGGGAGGGGAGGGGAGGGGAGGGAGGGAGAGAGGGAGGGAGGGAGAGAGGGAGGACAAACGCACAGAGGAGAGTCAGAAACCTCTCCTGAACGGTTGACTGTTCAGAAAACCTGGCCTGGTGTAAAGGGAACGGACTGACACAGTCCATTGCATACAGCAGACGGTGCGTGTATTGTGTCAGCACACACTAAAATTTGAATATCAAAAATATATATATATTAGAAACTAGGCTACCACTATTAAAGAGAAAGAGAGAAATGCTTAAATTAATCCATTTCTAATTTTGAATAAAACATAGCAAATACTTTTTAGATGCTTACTTTATGTACTGAAGAAATTAACCTTCATAGAATGTTTTAATAGGCACTTTTTACTTTTTACTGTGTTTGACTAAAGCTATTGTGATTCCTGGGGTATAATTTATTTTAGAGTAAGGCAAATGTGTGTTGGAGTGGGGCGAATAGGGCCGTGCGGGGGACCCATTTAACCTCTCACCAGGGCTGTTCTGATACCACCACACAGGAGAGAGAGAGAGAGAGATTTATGTTTCTACAGAGGTGAGGTTGTGACCTTCGTCAGTTCTTCAGTTCATATTTCTCACCGTTCATCACACACCAACCCACCATGCGAAGGGGACCTTGCGATGCTCCTGCATGACGTAGTGCTCGTGGTTGCTGGGCAGCGCCCTCATCAGGCCAAAGTCACCGATCTTCACCTTGTGAGCCGAAGCCAGCAGGATGTTTCTTAAAGGCACAGAACACACTCAGTTGATATTGATTCTGTCAAACCAGAAGTGCACAGGACAGTGGTCACTTCCAGACCGACCCAGTCATTTCCAAGATAGCCCTAAAGTTGCAGCCCTTAATCGGACTTAAACCAATGTGGTATTGACACAATGAAGAGCGTATCAACAGACAATATGAAGATTGCATTTTCTTTATTTACATAATCAGTTCAGTGGTCGAAACGCGCTTTTCCCGACTGAGCGGCGCGTTCCCTGGAAAACGTTGGCTACGCTTCGTGGACCTGAACAGACCCCAAACAAGCTTTGTCCCGCCTTGCTACACCCGACCGATCCAATGATCCCATCCCAAACACAGCTCCTCCCTGTGGTTTGGCCCCCTCCCGCTCAGCCAACTGCCGTTTCATTCCGCTGAAGGTAAACTATATGTGTGTGCGTGCGTGTGTGTGTGTGTGTGATTGTGTGCGTGTGCGCCCCACCTGGCAGCCAGGTCCCTGTGTATGAAGCGCCTCTGCTCCAGGTAGGCCATGCCACAGGCCACCTGCACGGCGTACTGGCACAGGGTGTGCACCAGCACCGGGCCCTGGGGCCTCGCGCATCGCAGGCGCTCCAGCAGGGAGCCCAGAGGGGCCAGCTCTGTCACCTGCAGAGAGAGGGGGGGGGGA